>PVJO010001363.1:0-176089 GCA_004026905.1 Hystrix cristata | reverse complement strand
CCTCTTTTATGATTAGAAATTTCTGTGTTCTGGGCAGACTTATTTTGTTATGGGACTTCAAATGCTTGTCATTTGGGCCTTTTCTGTGGTGTGAGTCTGTTTGGTGGAAAGGAGTATCCTGATCCCAAGCCTGACTGCCACGTTCTGAGTAGAAGAATAAGCTAGAGAGTTCACCATTCAGAAAATAGACTCTTACTTAACATACTCATTTTTAGAATATACCTTCCTCTTCATGGAAGCAAATTACAGACTGAATTCTGACAAGATAAGATGACTGTGGAGGTTGAGAATCCAGTGTGAGTCACATAGACCCCGTCACCCTTCAGGGACACCTCCATTCTCAGCAGTTGTCAGCCTGGGGGCAGCTCCGAGGTGTGCTGTGGTCTAACTCCACACACTTCTGTCCTCCTCAGTAGATAGGAAGTTTCAGCTTTCTCCACTAAGTGCTTGGTGCTTACACACCTGCATCTGCTCTCCATTTCCTCAGATTTTTTTGTTATCTCTTCACAACATCTTCAGTGCGTTTTGTTCTTTGAGACTTATGGGATTTGCCTTTTAAAAAACTACATTCACTTTAGTAAGATTTTGGGAGAAGACATACGTGTTGAGGTCGTCAAGTTTAGGAGATGGTGTAGCCCACTTTCTCAAGACTCTACTTCCTTGACATGAGTATTCTTCACTTGAGCATTGAATATTTCCAATCCGGATGTGGGATTTCTCTGCGCCCCTGTGGACTTTATGATTCTCTGTGAATTATTATGTTCTACTTTCTGTATTTGTGAGCTCTGCTTCCTGAGATTCAACTCATCAAAGGTGGAAAATAGCCAAGGAAAAAAGTTGCATCTGTACAGAGCATGCACAGATTTTTTCCTGTCATTAGTCCCTAAATGACACAGCATAACCACTATTTTTTTTTTTTTTTGCAAAGCAAGCACTCTAACCACTGAGCTAAGTCCCTGGCCTCATAACCACTATTTTCATGGCATTTACATTGATCTAATCTTACTGGTAGTCTAGAGATGACATAAAAATACAAGAGGATGGCCAGGCATGGTGTCACACATGTGTAGTGCCAGCATGTGGGAGGCTGAGGCTGGAGGACTGCCATGAACTCGAGGCCAGCCTGGGCTACATAGTGAGTTCAAGGCCATCCTGAACTACATATTGACACCCTGTATCAAAAAACAAAAACAAAACAAAAAAACCCCCAAAACCTAAAATACAGGATTTGCAGACTTCAGGCTAATACTACACCATTTTACACGAGGGACTGGACCATCCGTAGATTTTGATGTGCAAGATGGTCCTAGAACCAATCTCTTGCAGATACCAGACACTGGAGAAGGGGTGTGACTCTTCCGCCTTTGTTCATTCAGAAGACAGCGATGAGCCAGCTCCTCTGCTGTGGTGTGTGGAGTATGGATTACCCAGAGATGAACAAAGACATCATTTCCTGCTCTCAGCACCTCTTCCTCATTTACGAGATGTGGCAATGCGAGTTTACGGTGTTCTGATATTCTGGGCTATTTTAAAGTATCCAAACAGGCAATTGTGTTGGTGTAATTTTGTCATTTCGGAATTGCAGAAAACCTAAAGACTGAGTAATTTCCCCAGGAAGTTGGATGCTACATGCAGGAACAGATTCTTTCGTTTCTAAAGAATTCTCCAGTTCAAGCTCTTCTGGGCCAAGTTGTCATTTGAATTCCCGTTCCCCAAATACAGTAATTACAAGGTAGAGGCATCCCTACAAGTCTTAGTCATGTGTGTTTCTGTCCTCAAAGATCCAAACTGAAGGACCCACTTAGGCCCATCCTGGCATGACCACACCTGAGGTGAGGATTTTAAGGGACTAAGAGGACATGCCCACCCGGAGCCAGCACCCTTCTGTCTCTGAGGGCCGGAGCCCGTGCATCCCTTGCCTGACAGATCCAGGCTGACACACCTAGAACCCAGGGGCAGCATACACACCCCTTGGCCCACGGGGCTTGTACAGGGGCCGGGGGTATGTGTCCTCTCAGCCTGGTCCTGGCCCTAGGCAGACGCTCTGGGAAGGATGCAGAGGAGTGGGGAGCCAGAGGGGAGGAAAGCAAGCAGGAAAGGTGGGCCTGGCTCCATTCTTAGCCCTTCTCTGGAGCCAGACGGGTCTTTGTCCCCAGGTCTGATACCCACAGCCGCCCTGCCATGCTGTTTCTCTGAAGGACCAGGAGAAGTTTTAGGTATGCAAATAAATGCTTATCTCCAAGTGCTGTCAGTTTGTTTCACTATTGCCAGAACTAACATCCACCTTAGCCTTTCTAGAATCCGGTCTTAGAGGCCAAGTTCTTTGCATGACAGCAGCATGTTTCTATTTATCTTTACAAAAGCCAAGGATGACCGCGGGTGTAGGTAATCATCAGGTGAGCCAATCATCTTCTACAGCCATGCTTTCCACTTTTTGGCTCTTATGAATAATGCTGCCATAAAAACTCAAAAACAGAATTTTTTATGTATAGACATTTGACTTGACTTCTCTCAGGTATATGCCTTGAAATGGAATTGGTAGGTCAAATATTAACTATATTTAATTAGACAAGGAAATGCCTAGCTGGCTGTATAGCTTTATAAGCCCACCTGTGTATGAAGGTGAGAATTCTCTACATCCTGATCACTGCTTGTCTTGTTTTTTTTTTTTTGTCACTGGGACACGATATCTGAGACCCACAATTTAAAGAAGGAAAGATTTATTTTGGCCCTTTGTTTGTAGAATTAGCTGGCTCCAAGGGAGAGTGGCATGGCAGAGGGGTGTGGCAGAGGAGGCTTGCTCATAGCATGGTAGGTGAAGAGGGAGAGAGCAAGGGAGGAGGGGAGCGATAGACCCTTTCATGCCACTCTCCCAGTGATCCACCTCCTATGATCAGGCTTCACTGTCCAACACACTTAGCTATAAATTCACCAGCAGATTCATCCACCAATGAGCATTGCACACCCGTGAGCTAATCTCCCCAAAGTCCCCCCTAGGAGCACGTGAGGTTTTGCAGGTACATCTTGATATAAACCACAATACCGTCAGTTACCATCTGTCTTTCTGGTTAAAACAATCCCAGTGTGTATAAGTGGCATCACTGTGGCTTCTCTTTATACGTCTCTGATGGCTAATGATGATGAACACCTTTTCAAGTGCCTATCGGTCATTTGTAGTACTTTTTACAGAATCATCTATTCAAATCTTTTTGTTCATTTTTAAATTCTACTCTTAGCCTTTTATTATTGAGCTGTGGGCTTCTTTATTCTGAAAAGAAGTCCCTTATCAGATATGTGATTTATACATATTGTAGTTTGTCCCGTGGGTTGTCTGTTTACCTTTATAATAGTATCTATTGTAGCACAAGAGTTTTTAATGTTCATATAGTCCAACTAATTTTCTTGTCTTTGCTTTTGGTGCCATCTCTCAGAATCTATTGCCAACCGAAGGTCACAGAGAGGTACTCTTACGTTTTTTCTTCTTTATAACTTTAGGTTTTACATTCAGGTAGATGATCTGTTTTGAGCAAATCTTTGCTTATTCTATGAGGTAGATGTGTTAGTCACCTTTCTGTTGCCGGAACCAAATACCTGACATACACAACATAATGGAAGAAAGATTGATTTCAGCTTGTGGTTTCAGAGGTTCAGTTAATGGTCAGTGGGCACCATTGCTTTTAGGCCTGGGCATGGCAGAAGCATCATGGCAGAAGGGCAAGAGGAAAGCTGCTCACCTATGACAGCCAGAAAACAGAGAGAAAAGAAAATATCCAGAGAAGAGTATATCCTTCAAGGGCAAGTGCCCACTTCTGCCAACCACTTCTGGTGATTGATTTGCCAGTCTCAGGACCCACCTATCTATATAGCAAACTGATCCCCTTTCCCCAGCTTCCCCTTCCCAGATCCCGATGCCATTATCCTTGTCACTTCCCAGCTTCAGTGCTTCTACCTTCCTCCCCCTTGCCCCTTTATCTAGTCTTTAGTGGGTCCTGTTGAGTCTGCCGCTTTGTTTCTGTGAAGTGCACTCATCCTTCCCACCACACTGCTCTGGGCTCTCTGCTCAGGTAGCAGGCATAGCCCAGCTGGAGCCCAGCTGTTAAAGGGGCTCCTACTCCTTCATCTCTTCAGCGCTGAGCTGCTGCAGGTGAGCCTTCAAGCATTGTTCCAATCTCATCACTTCCCTGCTCATACAGTCTCCGCGACTCTGATTACTTACACAATTCAGCTCAGTTCCACAGGATACGAAGCTTTCCCTGAACTGACCCATGTTTCTTTCCTGTCTAATCTCTTGCTGGGCTCAGACCTCACTACCATCCATTTTGTCCCTTTGGGTTCTAACTCCCAATCTGTTTACTCTGTCTCTTTAGTCTTTGGAGCCTGCCCTAGCTCAGCATTTTATTACATTGTAGTCTTATAATGCACCTGAAAAGTGGTTTTCTCCTTGAAACATTTCCCAATTTCTCCAGTTAGTCACTGGAGACTAACTGTTCCATTAAACATTCTTGAATCCCTGAAGCATTTTAACTATAGCTTCCTTAGACATTTGCTATGTTCCATCTGATAGATTAATTATGTTTATAAATGCACAAATGCTCCAATCATAAACCCTTTGCAAGGAAGTAGACATTGACCAAATCTATCACAGAGTATTCTACAGCCGGAGTGGTTCACATTGCTCCTGGGCTCATGATCACTTCTTACCTGTGCTATTAGAGTCATTTTATCCATTTCTCAAGTCTCTTAGTCTTTCTAGTGTTTTTTTTTTTGGGGGGGGTGCTGGAGATCGAACTCAGGGCCTTGTGCTTGCTAGGCAACTGCTCTACCTCTGAGCTAAATCCCTCATCCCACCCTGCTTTTTGAGGTAGGAACTTGCTATGTAGTTCAGGCTGGTCTTGAACTTTCTATGTAGCATAGGCTGGTTTTGAACTCAAGGTGATCCTCCTGCCTCAGCTTTCCTTGAACTCAAGGCGATCCTCCTGCCTCAGCTTTTCAAGTGCTGGAATTACAGGCGTGTGCCACCACGTCTGGCTCCTGTTTTTCCTAATTGAAGGTACTATCTAGAGTTCCTGACCAGGTATTTCCTACCATGCTCCATGTCCTCAGGGACATCTTGTTCCTCAGCCCCACCAACCTCTTTCTCTCCACCCATCCCTCACAGTCAGATTTGTTGAACATCCTGCACATGCCAGACCCATTCAGTAAGCCTGTGCAGCCTCCACTTCCCAGAGGCTCTGGATGTCCTTGTAGCTCTTTGCAGTCAGCCAAAATAAAAATAGTTCTTCTTTCAGCGTATCCTGTACTTTTTCTTGTCCATGCTGTTACTCTGAGTCCAAGCAAACCGGCTTCCTCTACGTCACTACATAGCCACTGAGCATAGTTCCCAAAGCAGGGATTTGCTTGCTCATAAACTCATGTGTACATGCAGTTGTGTCTCCCAAAGACTGAGAGCTCCCAGGACAGCAGAGATTTCTTTTTGCTTTCATTACTTCTTCATATAGTCGTATGGTAGGCATTCAATAAATGTTTGAATGAATGAAAGCAAAATCCAGAAATGCTAGGACCTGAGAAGTGAACCACACACAATCAGGCCCGGATGGGCTCTTGATAGTCTCCTGAAAAAGAAAAATCATCCAAGCATGATCTCCAGCAGAACTTTCTGAATGATATAACGCATACTCTTTCTGGGAAAGAGAATTATTCACATTCCAGATTAAACTCTTTACAATTTTCTGATACTGCTAAATGATTAAGAACTTCTGGGAAGCTAGGAGTGGCCATTTACTGACTGACTAACCTAAAAAATTTTAACCGCTTTTTTTCTCCTTGATGTTAGCCTTGCCTTGTGAAGAGCATGAAATACAATTTTGACACATGCTTATAAACAATGCATCTACAAAGTCTTTTTTTAAATCACAGTCCATCTTACGAGTATTTCTGGCCTGAAAATAGCATATATGGAAATAAAACCTCTCTCATCAATTCTCTATTCATCCTACTTTCCCATCTCAGCCTTCCTTGTCCCTAAGAGCAGGCACATGCTGAGTCTGGAGGAGGGGTGGCATTTCCATATGCAGGAAGGCACTTCCCATATATAAAGGAAGAGTGCAGTGAGTGGGAGCCTCATGCAAGACAGGAAATAATGGGTGCAGAGCACCCTATGAGCTGAGACTTACAGATTGGCAGGGCACAGGTGACGCTGCCGTGTGTGGGCTGATTGTGGAGTGAGTGAGGTTTGTACACATGCACCAAGAGATGAAATCGATCTTACCCAGAATCCTCTGAAATTCATAAAAATGTATTTTATGTGATAAAAGTTTAAAAGTAATAGCATTCTTATCAGTTAGGACAGACTAGGATATGCTGCAGAAACAGTCCTCAAATCTCAATGGCTTAGAACAATCACAGTTTATTTCTTGCTCACACTACATGTCCAACCAGAGGGGTTAGGGCTCTCCTTTGCACGGTTATCAGCCAGGATCCAGGATAGCGGAGGCTTCTCCATGTTATAATCATCCCGAGTCTTCAGGGTTTATTGCAGCAGGAGAGAGAGGATAGAGAAGCTTGGATCCCATCCCCTTCACCGCAGTCCGGGGTCTGGTTTCCTCCTGAGAGGGGCAGGCTGCCAGTGTCTCTCGCCTGCTCCAGCCTCTGTTGTAGAAGGATTGGCTCAGGCCCACGTGTCTGAGAAGACCAGGCTACTTTTCACTCAGCTCTTACTTGTGGGTCAAGGATTCTGGCCCAGGCACAAGGGGCTGAAAATGCTGGAGCCCCAACTTCCCCCACAAGCAAGCTTTACAGTGAAGTGTCCAAGCCAGGAGGGGTCAGACAAGAAGACTAAAGACTATCAATTTCCTCTAATACACTGTGCCTGCTCAGAAAAGTGAACCATTGTCTGCCCCTGCAGAAGTGGACTGTTGTCCCCACCACAGGTCTAGTGCAGCAGCGCTGGGATTCTATCAGAAACCTCATCGTAAGCATGGAAAGCTCCATAGTTCTGCAAGAGGTGCTGGGTTTACTTGGAATGCAGCAAGAAGTCCGTGCCTAGGACTACTGTCAAAAACAGTGGACATGTTGGTGATAAGCAGCTAAAGATTAGGAGGCTGGTAGCTCCGTGGCTCTGGGACTGACTAGCAAAATGGCAGACTGAAAAGAGAGCCAAGGAGAACCTTTCTGAGCTCACATTCACTCTGGAAGGTGCAGGAGGCTGTGTGCATGCACTGGGCTGAGGCCCTTCAGGAGCAATCAGACAGGGTGGAGGTCAGAACTGAAGACATTCTGTAAGCCACACAGATCCACCAGAAAATGCAGACTTACTGCACCATTTACTAGAAGCTTCAAGGGGTTTAAGTGGAACCTCTGACCAAACGTGGGCTCAATAGTAAGCTACTCTTACCCAGAGGTGACCTTTAGAAGCCAGGAACAGCTGTGCAGCTGCTCAACTCTGTCCCCTCTCAGGAGTCCTCAAGAGGGACCCACTGAACTTCTGGTCCCTGGCTTAACATGGGGCAAAACTCCCCGAAATATGCAAACATTCCCAGGTGCATCTGCACACATCCAGTAGTGAAAGGTAAAAATATGACTAAAAGGGTTTAAGCACAACTTTTGACCAATAAATGGCTTATTACTGACTCTGGGAAGCCAGACTAGAGGGTCAAAGCAGAGGTGGTGGCCATGGGAATCTGAGCAAGGAGTTCAAATCTGCATGCTGTAGAGAAAGAAGACTGACAGATTTAGGCAAGTTAAGCTCCTAAACAAAGGAGCAAATGATCAGGAAAACAACAGTAATAACAAACTCAGAAGAAGGTCAGCAGAGGTCAAGGTTAGTACCCAGAGTTGCTGTCACCTATCATCTAAGTGTCCTGTTTCGGACATACAAACACACGGGAAAGTCTGACCCATACGCGGGCAAAATAAACGAAACAGCACACCAGTGCATACATATGAGAGTCCTGGGACAAGAGAGAGAAGGAACAGAAAAATATTCAGTTACAATACCTCAAAACCTCCCAAATTTGATGAAAAACATCAGTCTTTGAGTCCAAGGAACTCAGTGAACTCTAAGTAGGATAAATGCAAAGAGATTCAGACAGATCGCACCCCATACGTTACAATCGAAAATATTAAAAGTCGAAGTGGAAGACAAATCTTGAAAGAAGCAAAAGATAAACACCACATACAAAGGCCTCGCTAGTGAAGCCAATGACAGCCTTTCCACTGGAAAGATGTGGGTCAGAGGCACTGGGGGAGTATGTTCAAAATGCCAGGAGAAAAAAGCTGTCAGCGCCGAATTGCATATGCAGCAAGGCCATCTTTAAAAACTGAAGGCAACCATCATATAATGTATTGTTGGGGGGAGTGAAAAAATGCAGCATCTGCCCTGGAAGGTCACCTGTCAGGTCTCAAAGAGTGACGTGTAGTTACCCAGCAATTCCATTCCCAGGCGTACGCCCAACACAAATGGAAACAGCAGCTTGTACCCGGATGCTGTGACAGTTGGATATGTATCCTGTCACCTCCGAAACGCATGCTGGCATTTAATCCTCGTTGTGAGACAAAAAGAGGTGACGGGGCTCTACAATCATGATCGGATTAATTAATTCGTTCGTGTGATTTAAGGGTTAAATTATCTCAGGAGTGGGTTTGCTATAAAAGCCAGTTTGGTCAGGTTTTCTGGCATGTTCCGTCTCTCATCATGTGACATCCTTTACCACTTTGGGACTCTGTCAAGAAAGTTACCGCCAACTGCGGCCGTTTGACCTCGGGCTAGAGTCCTTAGTCAAAATAAACTTCTTTATAACTTACCCAATCTGTGGCATTTTGTTATTAGCCACAGAAAATGAACTGAGACAAAGACTCAGAAACAAAAAGTGTGAAACAATTCAAACGATGATCAAATGATGAGTGGATAAGTTAATATAATGGAGGGTTATTCACTAATAAAAAGGATTAAAGTACTGATACATGCCACAACATGGAGGAATTTTAAAAACATTATGCTAAGTGAAAAGCGATCGCAAAGGACCACATAGTGTATGGGTCCATTGACGTTAAAATGTCCAGAAGAGGCAAACCCATGCAGATAGAGTATTTATTGGCTTCTGGGGGCTGTGAGAGAGTGGAGGGAAGGGGACTGACTGCATTCGTTTCCTGGGGCTTGCGAGTGGCTTTAAACAACAGGCTTATGTTCTCACCTTTCTGGAAACTAAAAGTCCAAATTCAAGGTTTTGGCAGCACCATGCTCTCTCCAAAACCTGAGAGGGAACTTCTTCCCTTCTCAGCTCTTGATAGCCCCCAGAGTGCCTTAGGGCAGCCCCATTGTGACAGTCGCTGCCGCCATCTTCCCTCCGTGTCTGCGGCTTGCTGTGCAGGGTCTCTCCTCTGTGTGTGTCTGCATCCAAGTCTCCTGGTCTTGTAAAAACACCAGTCACACTGGAACAAGGCCCACCCAATGAGCTCGTCTCACCTGGGTTACATCTGCAGAGACTCTGTTTCCAAAGAAGGCCACACTCAAGGCACAGACATTTAAAAGTGCAGCATGTACTTTTGAGGTACAGACTAACTGGTCCCCAGTCTTCTAGGGGGTGAGAAAATGCTCTAAAATTGATTATAATAGTTGCACAATAGTCTAAAAACAAATACTACCTTCTGAATGGGTGAATCGTACATGTGAATTATACACTAATAAACTTGCTTTTAAAAATGAAAAAAGGAATAAGGACAGCCCCAAATATAAGGGGGGGGGGGTCCGGTTAGCAGCTCTTCACTAAAAGAAATATTAAAAGAAGTTTTCCAGGCTGAAATGTAGTGACACCAAATGGTAACTCGAATGCACGGTAAGCACAGAATTCCAGTAAAGGCAATTGTGGGGGTGATGATAAAATACACGATGATTATGGATTTCTTTTTCCTTCTTCTCTTTGGTGAGATGAAGAGCAGCCACACAGGAAAGCCAGGAATCCTTATGTGGACCTTTACCCCCGTGACTCTAGAACTGCCCCAAAGTTTCTCCTGAGCCTCAGCCATTCCCTGCGCCCCCAGGCTGCTCCCTGGACCTGAGATTTCCTGCCCTCGGGAGATGCTGGCTTGTCCAGTCTGGTATTATCCTGACACTACCTTCTCCTGTGGCATCTCTAATTGCTTTTAATATTGGTTGAGAAACTACATATGTTCTCTGCTAAAGGAAAAAAACAACTTCAAAAGCAAATCACACTTTCTAAATGGCAGAAGTGTTTGGTGGAGTTGGAAAACTAAAGGTTAAGGATAAAGGTCCATTTTCTTAGATTTAATTCCCCTGGCCATGATCCTGCCTTGCGTACCACACAGAGATTTCCAAAAGCAAAGGTCAGCATCTGTCTTAGAACTGACCAGTGTACACATAATGCAATTTTGTTTTTTAATAGCATCAACTTATTTCAAATGATTTCTGTTAGCAGTTCTGGGGTTTGAGTGAGAAATTATTCTTGGCTTTTGGCTCAATTATGCCAGCATTTTTTTTTCTTTTTTCCAACTTTTTGTTAGTATGTGTTTGCAGTACATAATGTGTAATTTATCTTCGGGGTTAGGTCTATATACTTGCATATTTTAATTCTTTTTATTCCCCTCCCCTCCTCCCCTGTTGCCCTCCTCCCTTGATCTCTGGATCCCTCCCCGTTTACAAAAGATTTATCTCCCTGTTTCCTATGGTCTGTGTTTTGTTTGTTTTTTGAGCTGCACTGTTGCTATGTCTGATTTTGATGGGGCTCTAGATAGCAAATAAGGTCTATTCATTTAGACCTTATTTCTCTTGTCATCTTTGCTGTAGAATCCAGTGGGGATCCACACAAGTGTGTGTTCTAAAATGGTCACCTTCGCATCAGCACCAGAGGGTCAAGATAAGTGCTTGGCAACCCGAATGCCCCTCTCTTACCCTGTGCTTCCACCCTGAGCTATGTAGTACCCTCGAGCAGCTGTCCAGAGCCATGGGTATGGTAAGGCTGAAGTCACCTGGGGCAGCAGAGGAGAGCCCCCGTTCCCCCGGCCACTCTGAGGCCACCCAGCAGGGAGGCCCAGGAGGAGCAGATTTGGTGGAGGAACTTGGGCAGTTGAGGACCCAAGGGGACTCAGGGAGGTCTTAGCTGCCAGTTCCACATGATTCCTAAAAGGGAAGGAGTGGGGCCTGCAGAAAGGGTGAACTGTGTGTTTTCTACTTAGTCAGGAGAACAGAGGGGAAGCCCTAGAGAAATTTCACCCAGCTATTTCAGCAGAGAGCCGACAGCCAGTCCGTCAGACGCGGGCCTCCTCGGTAGAATTCCTCCACTGCCCGTCTTCCAGCAGTCAGCTCCATGCCCAGAGAGCTCGCAGAGCTAGAGCGCAGCCCGCCTGAGCGGCCCAGCCCCCAGCCAGCCTGGCTGAGCCGCTGATGAAAGTGTCCGCTTCTAGAATTTACTGAAGAGAAGCCTTCACCAGGCAGCTAGGCACACACATTCACACTCAGAAGCTTTTAGCTCTACAGGCTGGGCAGGTGGTCCCAGCCTAAAAACCCCGGGCCAGTAGCAATGTAGCAACTGTGTGATTAACAGTCCATACCGTCCTCCTTGGCCCAACCCCCCAGCAATTTCTCCAAAAGGAAAAATAAACCAAAAAATGAGAAAGCACATGTATTATTCTATTTGGCATTACTGTAACAAAATATCTGAGGCAGGCTGACTTTATAAAGAGGTGGACTTAGCGCCCAGGTCTGGAAGTTCGAGGGCATGATTCCCGCACGGGCTCAGTGGGGTGAGGGCCCCACTGGCTCTTTCCTTCCATGACAGATCATATCGTGGCAGGTGTGTGTGTGACAGGAAGGGACCGTGTCACCAAACAGGAAGCAGAAGAGAAGGGAGGAGCTGCTTTGCTTTCTCTGCAGTAGAACTACCCGGGGTCCTAGGAGAAGCACCTGCCACTAGAGCTGCCTATAAAGGTTCTGCCTCTCCCCATCAGTACATGGGGGTCCAGGCTTCTAGCACAAGGGCTTTGGCCACCCCCACAGCACAGCCAAACCAGACAGCATGTAAGGAGTTCATTTCTTTTATACTTGCTCAGGGGGCGCCCAGAAAGACACCTAGGCCTTTTTTTTTTTCTTTTTTTAAGGAAAAAATGCTTTGCTGTGATAAATTGCTCAATCATTTTAAAGGTAAATACACTGATTTAAGAGAAGCATTTTAAGGATATATTTTATAAGTAAAAAGCAAGGATAAAACAATGAGAAATGTATCAGACATGATTTGCTTCCTGATTCTTGGTAAGTGGCCCCTGTGTCGTTATTTCTTCCCTTTAGTAAAGGTAGTGCAGCTAAGGAGATGTGTTTGAAATCAAAATCTGAATCTGACTGAATTGTGTACAAGTTGGGGGACACTGGATAAGTTACCCAACCTTTCTGAGCCCCGTTTATTATCATACAATAATCTTGTTCCAGAGAGATATTGTAATAATCACTCCTTGGAATAACTAAGGTCATGTTGTATTCCAGAGCCTCTCAGAATTTATTATGCACATAAACTTGCTGGGAATCTTGTTAAGAGGTAGATTTTGAGTCAGGAGGTCAGGGGCAAGACCAGAGATTCTGTATTTCCAGCAAATTCCCACAGTTCCAGGCTGCGTCCACGCATCTCACTTTGAACAGCCAAGTGTCCACTCCTCCCCATGTAGACGTTCCACTTCTCCACCAAGCCCTGGTGAGAACAGGGCTGAATTTAGACTCATCAATGACCCATCATTCATTGATTTATTGATACAAGGGGAGCTTGAATATTTGCACTTACCACAATTAATGGCATTGTGCACATTAGCTACAGGGAGTTGAAGAGAACAATTTCAGACCTAACAAATTCTTTAACTTTATAGGTTACTTTCTGAGAACCTTTATACTGTGAACTGACTGGTTTGCTTTGGCTTTTCTGTGAGACCCTCTCCCAAGAAAATTGTGTTATAAACCCAGTTTAGGAAAAACTAAAGTCAGCAGCACTGTCTGTGCCCCGCCAGGCACAGTGACGATAACTCAGTTCATCTTCTTGTCCCCGGGAACTCTCACAAGAGCGGGTCACTCGCAAGGACTGTGGTCAGATCTGGCTGAAGTTACTTTCCATCCCTTTTCTGCTTTTCACTGTTCTTCCCGCCACCCTCATCCCTCAGGCTGCTGGCTCCCCAGGAGCTCCCACGAGGGTCTGTAGGGATAGCAGTCACAGGTGCTGGCAGATGTCCTTCTGGCCACGGCTTGCTCGGACATCCCAGCTTATCCAAATGTTGCCACGTAGTTTGGGTATTAGTTTTCTTGGGCTGTCATAACAAATTACCATACACGGAGTGGCCTAGCACAGCAGAAATTTATTGTTGCACACTTTAGGAGGCCTGCGGTCGGAAGTCCAGCTGCGGGCAGGGTTGGTTCCTTCTGCAGGCTGAGGGAGAATCCTTCCCAGGCCTCCGTTCATTGCCCTCAAAGTCATGGCCAGTTCTTGGCATTCCTTGGCTTGCTAACACCTCATGCCAAACTCTGTCTCCACATCCTTTCTTCCCCACGGCTCCCCGTGTCCTCTTCTGAATTACGAGGACACTGTCATTGCACTTAGGGCCAGTTCTAATCAAATGTGATTTCGTTTCTGTTCTGCCTGGACTGTTTCTATGAAAGCCCTATTTCCAAATGAGGGCACCTTTGGAGGTTCCAGGGGACAGGAATTTGATGAGGATGTTAAGGAGGTCCGTGGAGTTTGGAAAGTTTTCTGACAGCCACAGGCAGGGTCTGGGAACTACAAAGGGGGAACCAAAACAGAGAAGGAAATGGACTTGTCTGGGAGGGGTGCAGCGCGGCTCCTGGCATAGAGAAGTGGGAGCTGCAGAGAGGGAATATGATTCATTGGTCGCCTCACCAGGCCATGAATAGGTCTCTGCAATGTGGCCACAGTGCGGCGGGGGCATGGGACACTTGGTAACTAGACACCTGGCAGAGGCAGGGTGAGATGCCAGGTGTATGAAAGGCACTGTGTTAGCCCTGTGAGTTCTAAGGAAGTTTTGTACCTGTGAGTTGGGGAGTTTGGGGTCGAAGGAGGACACATATTATACTCGGCTTTGAGAAGCTGACTTGACATTTAGAAAATAAGAAATGAAATCGCTGAGGGATCAGGCATGGGTAGTGTTTGTTAAACACCAGGAGAAATCATGGCCAGGCTGCCCTGCGGACCAGGTGGATGAGGATGGCTGCGGCATGGGCTTGCAGGTGACAGCAGCGAGGTCTCCTGAGGAAAGGGGAGGTACAGACAGAGACATTCTCGCAGGAGAGGCTGCAAGTTTGCATAGGGATGAAGGAAAGGGCAGGTGGAGGCAAATGGGAAGCAAGGCAGGGCCTGACTTCAACTGACTGGTGAGAAGATGTAGACACCCGGGCAAGACCTGCTCTGCACTGATAGCAAGACGCCACTTTGCTCCTTACCTTTCTAAAAAATTATGGTAAAATATGCATAACACAAAACTTATCATTTGAGCCATTTTAAGTTGCATTAAATCCATTCACATTGTCACACATATTCCTTTTTTATACCATGTGGGAGCGGGGGACAAGAGCGGTTGAGGGCATGGTGGTCCCATGAATGCTCCAGTCCCTTCTATAAAAGGGTGTGGTGTTTGCACAGAACCTGTCCACATCCTCCCACATCCTCAGGTCATCTCCTGATGACTTACGGAAGCTAGTACAATGTAAATAATCTGTAAAGAGTTATCATACTATATGGTGTAGGGAATAATGTCTGCGTATAATCCATGCAGATGCAATGTTTTCCCAAGTAGTTTTGATCTGCAGTTGGTTGAATCTGAGGGCACTTCCTGTTGGTGATGGGGAGTCCCAGGTGCCAGGGAGCCAGCTCCTCTCTGGTTTGTGATAAAAGGAGAAGTAGACTTTGGGGACCCTGGAAAGCAGGGGAGAGACATTGTTCTGGGACAAATGGGTACTGATCTCTGCTTTGTCACTTCAGAATGTATCCTGGCTAATGCCAAATTTGCTTCAAAAGCCACTGTTGTTAATAAACAGACCCCGAAAGGGAAGTATCCTAATGTCTTTACTACAGTGAAATACTACAGTCATTGAAATCGAACCTTAGTACAGGTTTTGCTCAAATGCATGTGAGAGGCTGAAAAAGCATTTGTTTTGTATCTATCTGAAATTCAAATTCAACTGGGTGTGCTGCCTTTTTATTTGGCACCCTATTGTGATGAAACTTTGGTATCTGGGCAAATTAAATCCAGAACCTAAGCTAACTTTGCCCCACTGCATGGGTCTTAGTCTACCTGTTGGAAACGCACCACAGGATCCTGTGTGTGTGTCAGCCCATCCCTCCTGCCTGCTTTACTCTGCCACAGCCCTTAACAAGTCAAAACACTCGCTCAACAGACACATTCTCTCCTCACCTCCAAGCTACCTGGAGTCCACAGGAGACTTGATTTCCCCTCATGACTGTGAACTTAGACCTGGTTTTGCCTACAGTTCAGTGGCTAAGGGCTGACAGAGGGAAACCTGGCACCCCTAGAAGCAAACGCCTCTCTCCAAGTCCCATCTAGACTGAGAGCAGAAGGGACATCCTCTGAGGATTGCAGGCCCAGCCAGGATGCTAGAGTGGCCTCCCGCAGAGCCAAGGACTAAGAGGCCCTCGGGACACTGGGAGTGCCCAGCTCTCTCACTGCTATCCCCAGGCAGAAGTGCCTGTGGCTTCTCACTGCAGAAGGAAAACCACCACCAAAAATGCATCCAGAATTAAAACCACCATCCAAAAGCACATCATTAAAGCAAGCTGTGACCCAAATATTTGTTGTGTGCTTAAGAACTTTTAAAAAACATTTTAAACTATTGAAAAGAATAGAAAAAGTGATACACCAAAAGAAAGGAAGGAGAGAAGGGGCGGATGGAGGAGAAAAAGGAAAAATGAGCTAAGAATCTTGTTGGAGTGATCTCTGGGAATCGTGTGGCAGGTTTTCTTTTCTTTTCTTTTCTTTTCTTTTCTTTTCTTTTCTTTTCTTTTCTTTTCTTTTCTTTTCTTTTCTTTCAATTTTCAAAAATACAAGTTGATGTGGAGGGAGAATTGCAAGATCCAAGTGGAATGAGCAGGATTTTGAAAGTTTGAAGGCTGGTAGAGTGAGGGCCAGGGTCTGGAGCCCAGATGAAGTGCTTTGGAAATGAAAGCCAGGCCAGAGCAGGGAATGAGGCTGTAGGAATCATAAAGTTAAAGGCATCTACAGGTTCTGGCAGGCGAGGGAAACGGTGGCCCTTGGTGCTTCCTCGCCCTCTGGCGGGCACAAAGCCAGCCCTCGGGGCGCTGAGGAAGCAGCCTGGAAAGCTTAGGGGCAGGGACCATGGGACTAGAAGCCTTCCTTCCCCGCTCGTGTGCTTTATGACTAGTGGAAGCAACTTACCCACTCGTGTCAATTTACAGACTTCGAAGGACTGTATATAAAATTTGGATTTGTAGAACATGGTCCTTCAAGGGACTCTTTATATTGGTGATTAATATTCTATGAGATGTAAAAGTAGCAGCAAAGATATATCTTCTGCTGAACTCTTTGTCTGTCTCTGTCTCTCTCATTATGTGCCTTGCTCTCAAAAATATGAGACTGTCTGTGTCTTTACCCTCATATTAACTCTGAGGTCAACTTCCAGACAAAGCCCAGCCATGTCATTCTGGCTCAAATACAGGTAGGTATAGGTTATTCTGTTAATGGACCTGCAATTAAAGAAGCTGCCAGTAGATGGCGCCTTGAGCCATAGTGGCACAAAAGGCCGTCTAACTCTGGCGAAGCCCTCGGTAATCTTAGGTGGGTAGGTATATATCTAATCACCGATGCTTATTTTTTGTAAACATCACATTAACATTGGCGTTTTTATAAACTAGTAACAATAATCATTGGCTGATTTTAAAGAACCGCTTATTGTATAAATAATGTCCTTTAGATTAAAGATCAAAGAGTTTGTGGACTAGAATCAAAGTATGCCTTCAGAGCAGGTATTACTAATTCTGTTTTTCCATATTCTCTTTTCAGAAGAGTATACTTTACTCTCCAGTGTATGACGAATACACAGAAGTTTTCTATGTGAAAGTAGCTGGTGTCAGATACTCTTTTACATTTGTTTGCAGCTTGCCAGGGGAAGGCTCACTCTCAGGCTCTTCTTTTGCCTCTGAAAGCTGCTTTCCTTCCCTCAGAGGGGCTTAGTGATTAGATTCTGTGGTCCCTTTTAGGCTGAGGAGGAGCAGTTGCCAGGCAAGATGTGCAGAAATCAAGTCCTCTGGCTCTCACAGTGGTATGGTGATCTCTTTCTAGTCTGCAGGCCTCCACAGGCAACTTTGTCTCTGCTTTTCCTCTAAAATGTAAACAGACTTAAAACAGCAGGACACGGCTGTTAACAGCCTGGGCTCTGCGGTCAAGCACCCTCGGACTTGAGTTCACAACTACCTCTTACCCTCTCTGACCTCAGCTGTTTGGTTAGGGACGTAGAGTATTGATTTCCATAGAGTCGTGATGATCAAATGAGATAATACTTACACACAGTCATATAATAATGACTCAGTTTATAGTAGGTATTATTTTGTTAGTTCACCAGTATCTATGCCCCATTTTATTTAACACACTGGAAGCTACATACCTACTTTAAAAAAATAAGTGAACTAAGATAAAAGAACATGACTACTCCATAAACATTTAATGAATTACTAAGACGTAGCCTCACATATTTTTTTTCCGAGCTTCCCCCTGGCCAAAGTGAAAAGAGAATCAGGTTCACCGATGTGCTTCCTACGCACCACGAGGCAAAACCTGCAGCTCCTTCAGGGAGGCATGATTGTTGGTTCTTCATTCCAAAAATACATCTTTTTCACATGGGGCATCATGCTGCCAATGTGAACTTATGGAAGAGACAGTAACGGCAACAACAGTGCTATAGGATGTGTCTTGGGCACTTCTTTAATGCAAACCAAAGGAAAAATAGAAGGCAATCAAGTGCCCCAGAACTGTGTGTGTGCGGAGGGCAGAATGCTGAGATGTCCCAAGGTTCACATGCCTGGTGCACATGTTCTGCGTAACCTTGAGTGCACAGAACCACATGGCTCTCTGGTGCTCTCCCTGGCTTGCTGTCTGTCTCTCTGTCTGTCTGTCATGATTGGATTTATGTAAAATAGCAAAAAGCAAGGGATTTCCCAGGTGCATTAGAATCCCTAATTCCTAATCAGTTGACTTGTTTAAGGTTATCAAAAGAGAGACTTCACTAGGCAGCCTGACCTAATGCCCCATGAAGGGAGATCTGGAGGTCAGGGAGAATCTCTTGCCAGCCTCGAGGGTCTCAGGGCCGCGAGAAGTCCACATGGCTGGAAAAAGAGGGTAGCTTCTAGGAGCTGAGAAACCTTTAAGTGGCAGTCAGAAAAAACAAACAAACAAAAAACCAGGGACCTCTCTTGTCCCACATGCACAACTGAGTCCTGCTACGAACTTGAATGAACTGAGAAAAGGACCCTGATCTCCAGAGGACAATGCAGCCTAGCAGATATCCTGATTTCAGCCTTTCAAGACCCTGAACAGAGAGTCCAGATTCTCTGTGCCTGGATTTCTGGCCCACAAGCACATAAAACCATATTTGTTACACAGCATAGCAAACGAATACATATCATAATGCTGAAGTCCATATCCTTTGGATAGACTCAGAAATAAAACCTGAAATGTTGAGAGCATTTCCCTAATTACATTAATATAACATTAATAAATGAAGATGTTAATAGCTATGCCATGAAAAAGGAAAAAAATTTTTTGTTTGCAAACCCTGACAGTTGACCTTCAAGAGAAGATCTTTGTTCCACTAGTGAGGCAGAGTTCTGCAGAAGTCTGTCTTACAGCTGCAGTGGGGGCCATGGAATGGAGGAGGCCAAAGATGCAGACTCAGAATGGGCAAAAACCTGGACACTCCTATGATCTCATTACCAATAAAAACCTTTTGTCCCTGTTGCTATCAAAATAAAAGAATCTGATCCAATCCTTTCCCCTGTGCCCACTGTTATCACATAACTCTGCTTGGCTTTCAAAGTCTTGCCAAAGTCTGAGTGAGCCTGGCTGTTCACCATGGGAGACCAGGACACCTGAATAAACAGGCCTGCCAGGTCACCTTAAATCCATTCTCTTAAGGTCACTTGTAACCCCTGAAGGGGAAGAACAGAAGACAGACCAGTCAAAAAGCATGGGAAGTTCAAAGGTAGGATTGGACTTGAAGGATGGGGGTGGGATCTGACCCCTTCTCCCCTATGTCTGAGTGGTAGAAGAAAGAGGAAATAATTCTTACAAGAAAAGGTGAAGAAGCCAGGCATGGTGGCACAGGCCTCTAATTCCAGCACATAGAGAGGCTGAGGAAGGAGGAACACAAGTTCAAGTCCTGCCTGGGTAACTTAGTAAGAGTTTGTCTCAAAGGTAAAGGGCGAGGGGAGAGGCTGGGGATGTAGCTTGGTGGTACCGTGCCCCTGGGTTCAATCCCCAGCACCACTAAAAACAATAACAACAAAAAAGGTGAAGAATTTTTAACTTTCAAACTCCAAGCTTCAGGAAAGGGTGTAAAGTAGGGAGGGAAGAGAAGTGGGATGGAACTACTGAGATGGGGGGAGGCTGTGCTATGACCTTTCCTGTGAAACCCAAGATGTTGAACAGATTGGGTGCTCTGTAGAAAGAAGGAGGGACTACACTGTGTCCTGTTGAAGCAAGAATAGATAGTGAACCATGAGGCTTAAACCCTGGGAATTAGCAGAAATTGCAGTATGGCCTCTGACTTTCACACACCAGGGAACTGAGTGGAGTAGAAGCCGGTTATAGTCTACAAGGAAATGGATCCCTAGTGGGCATTGAAGCTACTTAAGTCTGGCCAGTAGCATATCCTAAAGCCTTTCTTTGGAAACTGATGATAAAATTAACACATTAAGGAGTCCACCTGTCTTTGGGCATCCCTGTTCAATGCTGTTTGATCCTGTGAATGTTTGCTCTGTTCAGTTAATTATCATTAAATGCTACATTTGTTGATGTATTTTCAGGGTTGTGTTTTTCCCTGTCACAAATATGTGCATTCTGTAAGTGAAGGATTTGATATGCAGAGTTATACATTTTCATGAACTGCTGCATAGTTAGCACAAATTTTTCCTTGATCTTAATATATGTTATCAGTATTGCTTAAATGTAGAGATTTTTCATGTATCATTCATTCACAGAATACCAACAAGCCAGCCAACAGTCTAGGCACTTGGCTGGAGTGAGGGATACATCAAGGAAGAAACAAGACTAGGATCTGTGTTCGTTTGTTCAGGCTACTGTAACAAAATACCTTAGACAGACTAATTTATAAACAACAGAATTCATTGCTCATAACTCCAGAGGCTGGGAAGTCTGGGACCAAGGCACTGGAAGGTCCATGGTGTGCCGAGGGCCACCCCACACAGGTGGCACCTTCTTGCTGGGTCCTCACTTGATGCAAGGGGTGAACAAGTTCCCTCAGGCCACTTTGGTAAGGACAGTAATCCTACACATAGAGGCTCTGCTTTCACTGTCACCTCCCAAGTACTAGAGTTCAAACTATGAATTTTAGAGGGACACAAACATTCAGACAATAGCAGATCCCTGTCCCCAAGGAGTGCCCCCCCAACTTTAAAGAAATTCTACGTAAAAAAAAAAAACTTGGATAACTTTGTTTTAGACTAAAGAACGTTTTTAGGACACTTAACATTTCACAGTGTTTTATGTAATATGCCAGTTTGGGAAATGCTGATCAAAAGCTGTACTATGTGTGCTTTAGAAAAACCATCGACAAGTATCATTAGTTTTAGTGCTACTAGGCGTTAACGGAGAGATTAAATTCTCCAACAGGGGCTGGAGTGTGGATACTCTCTGCTGCTACTTAAAGACAAATTTACATGCTTCTCATAGCACACAAGTGAGTGACTTGGGTGAATCCTGAAGTCTGAAACTGGGATGTGACCAGATGACAGAACCTGCATGTTTTTAAGGTGTTCTGGATTAAGCAGCCCATTCTCTTACTGGATCTTGTTCTGTAAAGTCAGCCTGTGCCTATTTATATCCACTTCCCCTGCGACCCAGAGTGGCGCCTTGCATACAGCAAGCATGTAGTCTGCTGTATTGGATGGAATGTTGCTGGATTTTGGGTGCTTTAAAAGATTGCCCATATCTAATTTTGGACATAAAAATCTGTGGTCCACCACCTAATAGACATGCTTAGCTGGTTGCTTATTTGGGATAATTTTTTGCAGGAAGCATCAAACATGGTTAAACATTTGCCCAACTTGGGGGTGCTTGAGGAGAGAGACCCTTGGCAGTGATCTCACCAGCTTTCTCCACTCATCTAAGGCTGCAGAGACCCTCAGGTCCTGATCCTATGTGGAAGAACAGCTGATGGGCTTCAGAGCAGTGGCTCTGTTGCCTCTGGACAACCTGTCCTCCAGAATCTCAGGGCACTGGTGAATGTGTGTGTGACAACAGAAAACAACTTGGGGGCGATATCATCTCTGGGGATAGCTATGCTGTCTTTCTGGTGATTTAGAAGACACCTGGGCCCACACATCGATCATCTTGCTGATTTTTAGGGCTGACCCAGAAAAGCCTTCATACTAGCTCTGAGCGGCAGCCCAGGCCTGTCATCGATGGTGGCTCTGAGCTGAGGTTGGACCTTGCTCTTTAATTGCAGTGTTGCTTTGCACTCTCAACCTTCCTCGCAATTGTGATGAATGCTTTTGGGCTTTCTGTAGAGGGACTGTGGTGTTTGTTCTGTACTTCAGAGGAAGGGTGCCCACAACACTAAATATTTAAGAAGAATTAAAGAATGCATTTTTAGCCGTAGAATTTTTAATATGGAAAAACTCACCTCCCCACCTCATTTTACCAAGGAGCAAACTGAGGTCTTTGGGTCCAGATGAGTTTTCCAAAACCTCTTTTAGGTCCTGAGCTGAGAGTACATGCGGCATCCCCTGCACTTTGTAAGGCACATCACAGCCACCTTGTGCTTAGGGACACCAGGTGGCACGTCAGCAATCTCTGTGAGGGCCCTTTTAAACAGAGAAAAAGACAAGAATGCCAAAAATATGGCAGCAGGAGGACCCTGTAAAGAATAATTGTAGTTTGAGAGTTGGAACAAGAAGGTGAGCCTCACCTCATTGAAAACGTATCAGGTGACTTGGATGTTTAGTTACTCTGTACTCGTCTAAGAGTGACCATGAAATGCTGTCAGTTTTGATTTGGGAACTGCAAATAAATTTCAGCGAGTAGGTAAATCCTCAAATACAGAGTCCCTGAATAAGGAGGAATGCTGGACTTCTTGGTTCCTGTGAGGTGGCCCACTTAGGAAGGTAGGAGGAAAAAGGATGAAGATGAGGGTTACAGTCAATGTCCACTATTGAGAGTCCACTGTGTGCAGCCCTGGCTAAGCACTGGGTCTCTGCTGGGACTGGCCGTAAGCCCCAGGGCAGGGTCAGAGATGTTCAGACATGGAAGGACCCCCCCCTTCCCCATTTTGCTTTGGTGTATCTCATTTTCTAAATCAATACTCACAACCCCTGAGATAAAGAATGCAGGGCGAAGATGGGAAAGGGTAATTCATTTAGTCTGACAGCTAAGAAGCAAATTCCAGCGCCCCAGCATCCTGCAGTGTATGGGACACACACTGGGAGTATGCACAGTGCCATGGGATACTGGAGCCTCACATGTCCACCTGTCCAGGGCCATGTAATCCTACTGATGTTCTGTGTTCTCTGCTATTTCTAATGTTCGTTTCTAGCCAGGGAGGAGGGAAGAGCTCTGAATCACTATGAAGCTTTCACAGGAAATTTCTAGAATTGTGCCCGATCCTAACATGGATTTTATGGAGAGAGACGGCCAGATAGGGCTTCAGCTTAGTATCATCAAAGAACTTTATTTCTTACTGTTTGTTCTTCAGCTTGGCCTTGGTTATACCTGCCTACATTGTGTTAACTGAATGAACAAAGATGGATTCCCTCCTCTTTGCATTTGTTTGAGTTTGAAACTTGTTTTAGAGGTCATGGGGAAAGGACTCTGGAGTTGCCTTGAAGCTGTCTGGGGAGGAGGGGAGTCACTGGCTTCACTTGCAAGTCAGCAGCACCCCAGGGAAAGTAAAGGAGACCGTCTATACCGCTAAAATCCGTCTGTTGTCTTGATTTTAGGTTCTCAGGAAGTATCTGGTCACTTGCCCTGGGCTAGTTGACATAAAGTTTACAAAAACAGACAATGCAGTATTAAACCTCTGAGAAGCAAGCACATAACAATGTTTCCTTAATTATCTAAATTTTGTAAAATGTATTATATTGTGAAAAAGACTCTTAACCAGGACAACTTCAACTTTTTCCACTGGGTGGTAGTTTTTGTTTAATTTCATTACATTCTTCCAGTTTCATGGCAGGTCTACAATCTAAATTAGTCTGGGCAAAGGGGAAGTAAAATGATTAATATGCAATATGTATATGTGCCAATTTCCCAAGATGAATGTAATTATTATGCACAAAAAAATACACTAATTTAAAAAAAGAAACTTGAAAAAAATTTTAAGAGTTGAGAAAATTTGCTTAAGTGAATGTCCTTGCTTTTTATACTAATTGAATAACTATATATTTTTTTAAAAAAAAGAGGTTCCTTTTCCACATTCTGCATATCAGTTACAATCATCTCAAGAAAGGTAGCAGGCTTGAGTGTGAACACAGTAAGTGATATTTTTCATGGTTATACACTTATAGCTTACGTAATACCCAGAAAAGAGTTTGTATTTCATAAATACATGCTCAGTGAATGAATGAATGAGAATGAAGTGATAGCATTGTGCTGCTTGGACACGCTTAATTAGAAATTATCCATTTATTCAAAGGGTTGGCAAACAACTTCTGTAAAGGGCCGGGCAGTGTCCTAGGCTTCGTAGACCTTGAAGGCTCGGTCATAGCAGCTGTCACTGCTGTTGTACATGTGAAGCAGAAGTGACAGAGCACGGCTGTGTTCTAGCAGAACTTTATTTACCAATAGCAGGCTATGTTAAAGATAGATATGGTTCAGTTTGTGTGGCTTACCCAATCTATACAATGGTATATACTGGCATCAGAAAAATGTCAGAAAACACTGTGGTAAAAAAGAGATTTTGAGAATCTATGAGTAGCAATAGGAATCTGATTCCTGCTTTACTTTCCACCTGAGCACATAGGAAGACCACATTAGTTGTATCGGTCAGCCTTCTTATCACTGAGATGTGTTACCTGACACCTACAGCAGTCAAGAAAGAGAGGCTTAATGTGGTTCACTGTTTCAGGGGGCTCAGTCCCTGGTATGGTGGCTTCAAGGCAAAAACATGATGGTGGATGGGTGTGGAAAAGCGAAGATCTTCAGTTCATGGCAGCTGGGAAGCAGAGCAGGGGAACAATGCCAGACAAAAAGATGTGAGGGACCAGATATATAGTGCCCATGGTCACATCCCCATGATCCACTCAGACACACCTGGCAGTGTGCTTTACCAATCCCATCGTGGCCCACAAGCCGATCAAGTTGACACAGTGAAGTTTAACCTCCCAAGCAGCCTGTCTTTGTACTCAGGTGGAGCCTTTTGACTAGTTCTGGCCAATGAGCTGTGTCCATATGTGAGTCTGTTATGTCCAGATATGGCCCATAGAACTTCCTGCACCCTGCTCTGTTCTCACTTCCCTCCTTATAGACTGAGTACAGTAATCTGGCGGAAGACTCCAGGGCCCTGGAACCTGCATCCCTGGGTGACTGTGTGGAGCAGTCCTCCCCATTCCCACCCAGGACTTGCACTGGGCAGTGAAGGAGTATAAAATCAGCCTGTGTTGCTAAGGCATGGAATTTGAGGGTCTTTATCCATTCCTCCCTAGTCCTACCATGTCTGGACTTAGATCTGGACTAATAAACTGAAAAATTAGAAAAGAGAGAGATCTTCCTTTTGCTAAATTGCACTTCTTTTAGTACAAATGTGTGCTAAAAAGCTAAACAAACCTTTCAAAGCTAGGGGAGGAGAAACAAGATGGTAGCAGGGCCAGAAAAGTCCTATCTTGCTCTATAATGTGACCATATCGTCTCTTGGCACATACAATTTAACTGGCCTCAAACAAATGAATTTCTAGGACACAACTTCCATTGGCCAAAGAAAGTCACTCCTCCCTATTGTGTAGGTTTCACACCCATAGGTTCAAACAACTGTAAATCAAAGATATTTGGGGAAAAAAAAATTTCATCTGCATAGAACATGCAGACTTTTTTTTAATCATTATTTCCTAATCAACACAGTGTAACAAATATTTACATAAAATTATAAGTAATCTAGAGATAATTTAAAGTATATGGGTGGATATGCATAGGTTCCGTGTAAATACTGTGCCATTTTATGTAAGGGACTTGAGCGTCCTTGGTTTATCACACCCCCAAGGGTTCCTGAAAACAGTCCCCTGAGGATACTGAGGGCCAACTATACTTACTCCTGTTTTGGAGGATGGGGGTGAGGGTTATAAGATATTGCTTAGTAAATTATATCTTGAATATTTTCCATTACCCTGGAGTGTGAGGGCCTGGGAGCTTTTCAAAGCATCTTAGAAGGGATGTTAGGTGAAATGTGATGTTGAAAAGAACTGATCTGGTCCCTACACTTAGGAAGTGCCATCAGGAATGGTCAGCACAGTCAGGAATCTGTGTCATAGTGACACAAAGGGGAGATGCAGCCTCCTTCTTCCATCAGGCCCACTCTAGTGGGAAACATTAGCCCATTCTTTCACCCACCCCTGGTTGATATTTGTCTTTTTCTTTGCTCTCAGCATTTGTGTGTGGGCTTTTGTAGTTCCCACCTGAAAGCATGACAGTTAACGCTGAAATCCTCAAAGGGAGAGCCTGTCTATTCCTAGAAGCCAGCCCTAGGTCTGGCTTAAAGCAGCTGTGTGCCACTGAGAACTGAGGGGTGAGTGAGCCTGGCTACCAGTGTTCAGCTTAATTTGGGACCCTTAGGTCACCTCACCTGAGGCCTATCCTGCTAGCTCCACCTGCCCTATGGTTGTAGGGCATTTCGTCTCTAAATTAAATGGAAAGGACTTTAATGGAAGCATTCATGTATCAGTTCAGGTTTGATCAGTGTCCCAGAATTGCTCAGAATGGTATGAAATAAAGAACGACTTACAGACCTTACACTGTCCACAACTGTTGGAGCTGCGAGAAAGGCATTGGAAGGCTGCTGCCTCTGTGCTGTCTGTTGGTGGCCTGAAGTCACTAAGGATGAACAAGCCTTGTGGTTGGGGAGTAAAGCTGGATGGCAAGCAGGGCAGAGCAGAAACAAACCAGAATTCATGGAAGCAAAGTGGATCCCATGAAGATGACCGGATTCTGCAGCTGTCTTTCACCACCTCCATCTTGACAAAGCAGGTAACTGGTACAGGTTGACACATTTGGCTTCAGCACATTTGTATGTGCAGGACCTGGGGAAGCAGACCCAGGAATCGGAGAAGATCCCAGCAGGAGCTGAGGGTGCTGAGGATGCTGAGGTTTCTCCTGTGCCTCGCAGCAGTGAGGTTGACCAGATGACCAGGCCAGCATGTGCGAGCTGAAGTAGAGCTCTGGCCCTCTAAGCACACTCCCTGCTGTGTCTCTTCTACCTCCCCAGACTCCTTCGGATTTCCTCTGTGACCAACTCTAACCCAAAAGCACATGCAGAAGGAAATTATGGGAAACACCGTTAGGACTTAGCCAAGCTGGCCCACCTCCCTGTCGCACTGTTAGAACCCTCCACAGCTGCATGTGTTGGTGCTGAAGTAATTTTTCACAAGAGCTTTGGAAAGAGGTTTTTTTTCCCATGAAACCCATTGAAAGTTTGAACTGATAGGAAAAAAATTAAGTAACTTGGCCTTTCATGCCAACATTTTGTGCCGAGTGAATTCTGTTATTTCTTTTTTGTTGGAGAAAAAACGAGGAGAAAGAGAAAGACAAAGAGTACAGTAGAAATACAGATTTCTGTTGAATCTTGAGCTGA
This sequence comes from Hystrix cristata, assembly GCA_004026905.1. NCBI lineage: Eukaryota > Metazoa > Chordata > Mammalia > Rodentia > Hystricidae > Hystrix > Hystrix cristata. The sequence continues at coordinate 149,046 of PVJO010001363.1, read as the reverse complement.
GATTAAAAAGCTGAGTGTCCATTTTGAGTGTGTTAGAAAGTCTAGTGGCTTTAGACCAGCAGTTAAGTATTCCAGTGACCATACAATGAGAAGGTCAGGCTGGGGGAGTAGTGGCCGAAGGGAAGTGATCCTTGCTGCAGGTGACAGTTTATACAGAAGCTGAAAGTTGATCAAAAGAGGACAGTGATTAAATTTGGAAAACCAAAATTTTATATTCAATTTTAAGTCAATGGTCCTTGTGTTAGTCTGCTGTCACTTTAATGATACCTGACATAATCAAGTTATAAAAACATAAGGTTTATTTTGGCTCACAATTCTGGGGAACTCAGTCCATGATCAACTGGCCCTGTAGCTTTTCGACATGTCTTGAGGCAGCACATCATGGTTGGAGTCGTGTGACACAGGAAGCTGCTCACCTCATGACCCGGAAACAAAAGAGAGAGAAGGGAAGAGACCCTGCTTCTACAATCCCCTCTGATGTCCTTAGTGACCTAAAGGCCTCCCACTAGGTATCACCTGTTAAAGTTTCTACCACATTCCCAAAGCCTAAGCTGGAGACCAAACCAACACTTGGACCTGTGGGGGCCATTCAATATCCAAACTATGGCAGTCATTTAAGAAATATTTTAGGTATGCTTGAAAAAAATAAGAGTTATTTTGAATGCAGGATTCTGTATGGTCAAAGTGCTGATCATAATGTTTGAACTGTCTATATTTTCCTGATTTTTTTTGTTAAATTCTATCAGTTACTGATAGAAATGTTAAAATCTCCCATGAAATTAAGATTTTTCTGTTTCCTCGTTTTGACCTGTAAGATTTTACTCTCTATATTTTAAGTCTGTTATTCTATAAAACTTTAGAGCTATGTCTTTCTGAACCTATTTGTCATTTGAAATGTCCCTCTCTTCTACTTTTAGTTGTTTTTCACCTTAGAGTCATCTTTTAGAGTAACAGCCTCCAGCTTCCTTTGGGTAGGTGTTTATGTGGCACATCTTTCCCCATCCTTTTACTCCTCACCTTTCTTAGTGTTGTATTTTCTTCTCAGGCTGGGCTGTTTTTGGTGGTGTGCTGAACACATATTTGAAAGGATAATTTGAGATCGTGGAAGATGATTTGTTTCAAACTCCAAAAAGGTGTTTCCTTTCCTCCTGCCAGGGGCCTGGAGTGCGTGGCCCCAGACACTATGATGATTTGAAGCTGAGTTGCAGTCGCCTCGGGGCTTCCCTGGGGCTTCTCAACGCAGAGTCCAAGGGCTCGTGAGGGCCTTTTGCTCCTGCCGACCCTTACAGCTCCGGTTCTGTCATCCTAGCCCTGTTACCTCGAAACAGGAGCCGCCAAACCGCCAGCTCCTCCTTCCAGAAGACGCAGAAGATGCAGGGAAGACGTCCCAGATGCTGGGCCCAGCTCCTTGGGCACCATCTTCCCCTGTGTTCTGGCTCGGCAATTATTCACCATTTCTTGGCTTTCTAATACATTCGGCAATATTTAAAATATATTTGATCTGGCTGCCCTTAGTGGGAAAATTGAGCCAAATTTCCTATTCTTTATCAGAAGCAGTTCCTTTGTTTTCTATAGGAAAAACCTTTTTTTGCATCGTTGCTTGGCATTTTCTTTTTCACGTTAAGAGATGGAGTCTCACTGTGCTGTCCGTGCTGCCTTCTGAGTCCTGAGCTCATGTGTGTGTGATCTTCTGCCTCAGCCTCTCTAGCAGGTGGGACCACAGTGCCTAGCTTGCATTTTCTTTATCATGTCTGAGAGGCTTTAAAAGTGAATAGTTATGAAGCATTTAAATTTTAGATCATAATTTCTGTTTAACAAAATATGTACTATCATTCTGGACCTTGATGCCTTCCCTAAAACAAGGAGGGGTGATTGTACAAAATCACAAAAAGTTGCAAATACTATGCTACCGGGAACTCTCATTTTTAAATATACTTTCTGTTTTATTTTATTTTTTATTTATTTATTTATTTATTTTTTGTGGTGCCAGGGATCGAACTCAGGCCCTTGTGCTTGCAAGGCAAGCACTCTAATCACTGAGCTAAATCCCCAGCCCCTACACTTTCTATTTTAATCTCACTTGTACTTACAAAACTTGTTACATTTATAGGTAGTACATATCATAATAGACACTTGAAATATTATCAACTTAAGTTATCATCTTTTACCATCTATTAATTTTAAAGACTATGTCAGCCAGATGAGAGGAACTCATTTAAGAGCTACACTGTACATCCTGACGAGTAAGTTAGTAACAATATTTTACACACTGGAACATTATTAAGAGAGTAAATTTTAAGTGTTCTCATAACAAAAAAAGTACATTCAGTAATACAAATGGTAAATGGCTTGATTCAGCCATTCCACAAAGGAGACATATATCAAAACATCATGTTATACACCATAAACATAAACAATTTTAGTTTTTCAACTAAGAAATAATGAATAAAAATGAAAAATGTTGATAAAAATGCTTAAGTATCTGCAAAATCACCAAGACCTTGAGTGCCCTGATTTGGGGAGACAGTCACCTCTCTTCAGGCTCTTGGCCAGCATCTTGGGGCCATTCGTGGTGTAGGCATCCTGTGGTGAGCGCCTGGTGGGCTGGCAGCCTGCTGGGTACTGGGTCCCAGCCAGGAGGGCTCACGGTGCTTGATGGGGACTATCACCAGCAGCCACAGGCCCTGCATGAAGCCAGCAAGGAGCTGCGAAGTTGTCAACTGCCCTGGGAATTTTTGTGTGAAACACAGGTGGAGAACACCTGTTTTCCTGTCTTCCCCTGCCCAAAGTGGTGAAGATGGTGATTTTATTTGAGGAAAAGGAAAGTCAGTGATGAGCTCTGTATTTTGAGAGCCTGGTCATGATTTTGTATCTGCTGGGTTTGTTTTTTTAATACTTGCTCCTTTGGGGTTATTTTTTCTCTTTTTTTTCAATTAAGCAAATGTGTTAGGCAGTTTCAACTTAATATGCTGCTCTACAACTGGGATTCTGCTGTAGAATACAGTAGACCCACTATTTTAAATATTTTCAAACTTTATATTTTTTATTAGCACATATGTGTCATACACTTTTTTTTTGGTGTGTGTGTCATACATGTTGGTCATGTTCATCATGGGGAATTTGTACCAGTACATAATATATCTTCCTCTTTCTTTTTTTTTTTTTTTCTTTTTTGGGTGGTGGGGATTGAACTTGGGGCCTTGTGCTTGCTACGCAAGTGCTCTACTACTGAGCTAAATCCCCAACCCCGGTGGTGGTTCTTGTTTTTCTCATTCCCCTCCTTATTTACAAAAGCTTTGTTTCCATTTTTTCCCCTTCTATTCACTTTTTTTCCTTTTCTGTTCCTTCTCTCCCTCTCACGTTCCCCTTCTCATTTGAACACATTCTTCCTATTTCCCAGTATCTATCCTCCATATGCTCCTCGTTTACCCTTAGGGTTTCTCACACAAAAGAAACAATGTGATATTTAACCTTTGTGTCTGATTTATCGCACTTAAGATTATTTGAGGTGCATCCATTTTCCGAGCAGACCTATCTCATTCATCTGCTTCTGGGATGCACCCAGATGCTGGCTGCCTCCCATTCAGCACATACCTTCCCTAAGTTGGGACATTCCACCCGGGCCTCATCCTGTTTGTTTGCTTTCCATGAAACGAAGAGGCCAGTGTTAAATGTCACAGAACTTCCCCTCATGGCAGGAGGCCCCTACTATCAGAGCTTGTGCGTGGTGGAGGCAGCTGGACTGCTGCCCTGGAAACGTCTCCACTCCTGTGTGTGATACCCTCAGTCCTGCCAGAGGTGCGCATGGCCCTCCAGTCTTGCAGTGCACAGATGTGGCTAACACTGTACAAAAGCCACCCGTCTCGCATTTCATTCCTCCTGCCTTCCCAGGGCTTGCTTAGCCCTGGAATACTAGGGCCTCGGTTGTGCCATCCTCTCTGCCAGCCATCCTCATACCAACTCATGGCTGAAGAACAGCCACTCACCAGTAGTGACAAATGGCAGACTGTACAAAGGTCTGAAGGTTACGTGATAATGTATGAACATTAATTTCTGATTTTGATCTGTGGCTATGCTAGAGAAAATCACACTAAAGTATTTAGAGATGATGAGAGAATGTGTCTGTGACTTACTCTGAAATAATCAGCAAAAATGTCCATGTGCATGGTGGCGTGTGTGTGTCTGTATTTATATCCATGCGAACTTGTGAGAGGGGAATGAATGATAAAGGAAGTAGTAAATCGTTAACATTTGAGGAATCTTCAAAGAGGAAGTCTTTGAACCATCTCCCCCACATTTTTAAAGTCTTTAATTATTTCAAAATAAGAGGTTAAAACTAAAAGAAAAGATCTTGATGGGCAGGAAAACTAAGGAGAAGGAGCCAGTGGCAGAGAAGACTCCTCTGAACATGGACTCCTTCTGGGGCTCTTGGGTACAGTCCATTTCACAGTCAGGTTCCGCTGAGTTTCCCAAGAGCCCTGGCTCCCCTCTGCCTCCCAGCCAAGCGCCCCTGTCCCTCACTTGGCTGAGCAGGCGCTGTCTTCCTCAGCCAGCCCAGCTCCCCTGGCTCAGGCCTGTCTTCTCCCAGCTTCCATCCCCTGGTGGCCTGCCCTGCTCTGTCATGTCACTGGGATCCACTTTTTCTCTTCACTGGCAGAGTCACGGCAGGCTCATTACCATTGCAGCGTGTAACGGTCAGCACACGTGTGACAGGTTATGCTATGATAACACATGCCCAGCAAAGTTCGGCTTGCTTAACTCGCTGCCGATGGAAACCTACACCCGATCTCACTCACGCCACACGCCTGTGTGGTGCTAAGCTGTCTGCTCACTGCGGTCACTTGCGAACCCTGGTGACGGAGCCTGTGTCTTGTCTCTTGCTTCTGCCATCACCGTGGTAGATGAAGGGAAATGTGGTGAGTTATTCACGGGCTCTTTAAAGTTTTTCCCCCAAAGAGACAAAAGTTACTTGCACTTATTTCGTGCACCTCAAAACACAGTCCTTGTGTTCGGCAAGCAGAGAGGTGCAAATGTATTTGCAATATCCCTGATGGACTGTCACAGCACTAGTTCTCGGCAGCTAAGCTGAACTGGACAGTTAACTTCCGGAGAACTGCTCAAGAGACACATGACACTAGGAGCAAGGATGCTGACCGCTGCCGCGGGCAGAGTAGACAACCCTCCTCCGGGAGACCCCCTGGGTCACGTCTGCTCCCCTGGTCACTTGCACAGTCTCTGTCACCGTCAGCTCACACCTTCATCCTAATAGGATGCCTGTCGGCTGCGACTTGGTCTGTTAGCTGCATTTCATGTGTATCATACGTGCTGTGGAAATGCACACACCTACAGAGAGCACCTGCACCAGGCTCCGGGCTACCAGGACCAGACTGCCACTGGCTCCCTTCTCGTGGCATTCCGGGTTAGCTTGGAAAGAGACATCTGGTCCTGCTTGGGGGAACTGGGGTGGCTGGGGGAGAGGAGGAAGTGGGAGACAGCGCTTCTGCTCAGACATACACCATCCAGGACTGTCCACTGCTTTCCTTGCTGGGCAGGACAGGACAGGTGCTGGTGGATCGGATGCTGAGGTTCAGGGGCTACTGATACGTCCTGTGTTTGCAAACACGTACTTATCAGGCATCTGCTACAACCAGAAGGCAAATTGTACTTACACGTGAGCAATCTTTATAGTTTATGATTCAGGTTGTCCTGAAAATCACGGTTCACTTTGCAAATGGGGGCACTGCGGCAGGTAACTTGTCAGGGTCCTTAAGATTCCCAGCTGTGGGGCTTGGGACTCCAGGTCCTGGTTCCTCCTCTGGGCACTTCCCACTAACCACACTGCCTGAGGATCCCGCAGTCTTAGGGAGGAGTTCATTCACTTTTGTAATGGATGTGGGGCAAAGTTATGTTGTTCCAAGTGAGCCTGTAAGGTCCTCTTTCCCCAGTTGGATGATTATGAGGATTAACAGTGCAAGATAAAAGCAGCTTTTTGGAGGGTACTATATAGACTTGTGGAGCTCACAGCAACCAAAGGGATGCTTTGCTGACTCTCCTGTCGGGAAACAGCCAGCTCTGCAGGATGTAATCACGACGAGATGCAGAAAGATAAGAGGGCGGAAGATGCCAGTGGCCGTCTCTGTCCCACTAAGATTATCTTGTCTGCCACAGCTTGAAGCTGAGGGAGGGATGCTGAGTCTCTGGAGCCAAAACATGGAAATGTGGATGCAAGTCGGCTGTATCATTTCCATTTTCCAAGGTTCAGGAAGATTTCTGGCCTTGTACTGGGCTTCCATCGATTAAATGAGATAATGCTGGTAGAGCCCTTGGCACATAGTAAGTGGCCAATAAATGATAAGTGCTCCAATGGTAAGAATTGTAGTAATAGTGATCTTTGTTATTTTTAGAATAATGACTTTTAAGTTATTGCAATATAGGCAATAGTATTAGAGAAACAATGATTTAATAATTATGGTAATAATAAATATACTATAGCAATCAATGGTGCGAGCGGGGAACCCAGTGGAAGAATTTTATCAGTGAGGCCTGAGTACAAGGGAGTCTGGAGAGGAACTCTCCGTACTTTACACTTGATTTTATAGTGAAGGTAAAGCTGCTCTACAAAGTAAAGCCTCTTTAATTTTTTAGATAAGGAGAAGAAAGCAGATGGACTCTCTCTTGTATCCCCTTATTCCTTGTTCCCCGCTGCCACCACGCAGCATTTGGTGTGTCGCGGATACAGTATGTTTGAGCTGCTGGCTCTGTAGATACTCAAAAGAGCAGCACGTTGCTGAGGCAGTCAACGGGGCTGCGGGCTGACCGCCGGGGTGACTGCTCCCTGCTGGACCCAGGCCGCAGGGCGGGCGTCTCCCCACCTCGCCCCAGTGAGACCCCCAGCCGACCCTTCTCCGCCTCTGCTAATGGAAGGTTCTCCTTTCTGTGGGTAGGAAAATGCCCAGATAATCAGAGAAGTGGAAGTTGACAAGGTCTCCGTGCTCGCCAGGGACCAGGTGGAGGCCATCAAGCAGCTCTGGCAGGACCCGGGAGTCCAGGAGTGCTACGACAGGAGGAGGGAGTACCAGCTGTCGGACTCTGCCAAATAGTGAGTGCAGCGCTCCGGCCAGGGCAGCCCGCGGGGCTGGTAGGCAAACTCGGTCCAGAGCAGCTTTCGTGAGGGAAAAAGCTTGCTGGCTTGGGGGTGGCCGGTGGCAGTATCACCTGTCTGTTTTTCTGCCACGCCGTCACCTCCTAGAACCCTGATCCTGTGTATCCCCAGAGCCCTCTCCCGGCTGGTACCCACCGCCTCTCTCACTGTACTGTAAGCCTGCTATTTCAGTTAGAAGATTAATCAAATTGGGGGTTTTCTGAATGGGACTGATCTCATTTGGGGTGTTGAAATTATGATTTAAACAGGCAATGTACCTGCTTCTGGTTTCCTTTCCTCCTGTCAGTATTCCCCTTCCTTTCTGCTTGTCTGGAACCAGACTTGTCCCAAACCTAAAATCAGACTTCCGAGCAGCAGTCCTCTGCCGAGCCGATGCTGCCCTCTGGTGGCCGAGACAGGCATCCTCAGGCAAAGCACACTGAAGCTCAGGGGATTCCTTTGACTCCTTGCAAAAACCGAGGTGCTACGTTTTTGATCAGTAGAGCTCTAGTGTTATTTTTTGAGATGGGGTCTCACTATGTTTCCCAGGCTGGCCTCAAATTTGCAATTCTCCCTCAGCCTGCTGAGAAGCTGAGATTAGCACGTGTGCCGGTGTACCTGGCCAAGGTTTCTGTTTAGATGGTCCTGCATGGAAACCGTCCCAGAGAAATCGCAGAACTTGATCTTCCTAAGAATTTCCTGAGGCAGCATGTCCGTCAGCCAGGTCACTGGGCAGACACTCTGATCCTCCTTGGAGAGCTGACGGTCTTGCAGTGCTGCTCTTTTCTCCCTCACTGCACAGCACCCCCCACTCTGTGAAGGCCCCGGAACCCTTCCCGAGACCACCCTCGTCCTTTCAGACTCTGTCCCTGCCCTCTGAGCTGGCTTGGGTGGGTGCTGTCCCCATTATCTGAGTGTGGCAGTGGGCAGGAAAGGAAATGTTACCTTCTACAGAGTGATTTCCCTTTGGCATTTGTCCCAGGCTGAGTGTTCAATGTTGTTATCCAGGTTGGCACAGAGCACAGGCACAAAACCCATACGGTGTTAGATCTGCAGAGGTGGAAGGAAGAAGTGCCCCAAAGAGGAGGTGCAGAATGCTTGGCAGCCGGCGGAGCTAGGGGCGACTCAATGTCCAAGGCAGCCGCATGGCCTTCCTGGCCTGTTCCTGAGACTGCTTGGTATCATTGCTCTGCGAGGTCCCTGGGGATTGGTGAGGGTGCACGACGTAGATTCATTTGGAAAAGACCCACCAGAATTGTGGCAGAATTCAGTGTAATCCTGGAAACTGAGGCAAGTCCATTGAAAAGGGTGAGGGAGTAGCCAAGACGGTGGACAGACTTACTGCAGAAAAAGTGGCACTCACTCACAAACCCAGGCTGTCATCCCATCTTCAGAACCTGCAGGACATGTGTGGGGGGATACGTTCCCTCAGTCCAGTCAGTGGTTCCCAACCATCTGCCAGTAAGTCTGCTTATCTGGGCATGCACGCACCTCACCAAAATCTGCTGAGTGCTGCCAGTGTGCCAAGCGCTCTGGCAAAGGCTGTGGAGCAACCGATGCCCTCTGCTCTCAGCAAAGTAGAGTTTGGTGGCATGAGACAGGTATGAAGCAAATAATCAAGCAGTGAATACAGTATTCACCCCTCACCTCCCAGGGATACATTCCAAGAACCCCAGGGGATGTCTGCAACCAGACGGGGCCAAACACTGTGCATACCACGTTTCTCCTATATGTACATACAAGTGGCTTGGTCACTTTCCCATTGGTGAGATGCAACACCCAACACCCACAACTTAAGGAAGGAGAGATTGATTTTGGCTCAGGTTTCAGTCCATAGTTGGCTGGCTCCGAGGCAGGAGGCCATGGCAGAGGAAAAGCTGATCATGGTGTGGCAGACAGGAAGCAGGTCAAGGGAGGAACCGGGAGGGGAGACGAGCCCTTCCAAGCCGCCCCTCAGTGACCCAACTCTTCTGCCCGGATCCCAGCTCCAACCCCCATAATCCAATCACCTTCCAAAAGCCCCGCCTTTGAGTGCATAGGCTCCTGGCGGACATCTAGCTCTAAACCATAACAGTGGGAGATTAACAGACTAATAATAATAAAACAGAACAACTACTGGGGCCATTATTAGGTAAAAGAAGAGTTACTTGAACACAAGCACCGACACACCATGAGATGATCAGGGTACCCAAGACAGCTACTCCGTGACTAACAGGCTAGTAGTGAATACACTGTAGCTACATTACAGAACGGGACATCAGATTTTACCATGCTGTTCAGAGCAGTGTGCGATTTAAAACTTAGGAATTGTTGCTAAACATGGTGGTACAGGCTTATCCCATCTACTCGGGAGGCTGAGGCAGGATCACTTGAGCCCAGGAGGTCACACCGCAAGACCCTATCTCAAAAAACAAAACTTACAAATTGTCTGTCTTTTCCATTAAATACTTGGCACCATGAATGGCCAGGGATAACAAACTGTGGAAAGTGAAAACCTGGTTGAGGCAGGGGGTGGGGGGACTATTGTGCAGGGAAAACAGCACTGGGCCCTGGGGTGGTGTATATGGGGATAGGGTGGGGCACGGAAGGCGGCCCCAGTGCCTGGCTTCTTGAACTGAAGGCTGGAAGGCGCTCACCTTCACGCCCACCTGTTCAGGGGCTGGTGTCCCAGCCAGGCTGGGAGAAGGTAGGGCCATCTTGGCTGGTGGGAGACTCAGACTCACCAACCCCATTGTTGGCCAGGATCAGTTATTTTACTAAAAAATGCCTTTTATGTGGGCCTTAAAACTTAAGAATAGTGTGCTCTCATTTTACTGAAGAAAAAGTGATTATGTCTTAAGCTCCAAGGGTTAAGATTTGGCCCCAAATCATCACAGTTTCGGATTATTTTAGATGTTTGATTTCCCAGGGTCTTTAATGGGAAGCTTTTCCTTAGTACTCTGAAAGAATTTCCCCTTGGCCTATTTGAGGTCTATGTATTTTCTTAGAAGCTCCATTTACCTCTGAGCAGCAGTTTTAGAGAACAGCATCTACAAACAGTGTTCTTGGATAAGGGACATTTGGGCAGGGAATCAGAGCCATTTCCGGCCTCCAGCCTCCCTCCCAGCCAAACAGAAATGATGGAGACTGGAGCCCAGGGAAAGAGATGGCGGGACTTGCAGATTTCCTGACTCACAGGAGGGCTTCTGATCCCTGCTCTCTTCAGAACAGTCAGAGGAAGGGTGGTGAAAGTCTTGGATGGAATCCATGTATGGGGGAGTATTATTTGGGGGCAATGTCCTTGGAGGACAGACATTTCTCCTAAAAGGGGCCTCGGCCTCTCATTCTTTAATGTCACAGTTACCTAACTGACATCGACCGGATTGCCATGCCATCATTTGTACCCACACAGCAAGATGTGCTTCGGGTCCGAGTGCCCACCACTGGCATCATCGAGTACCCGTTTGACTTGGAGAACATCGTCTTTCGGTAAGCCTGTTTCCCAGGCGTGGTCCTTGGGAGACTGTCTGCCGGGCCCAGATGTTCCCAGTGTGTTGGATGTGTGTTTTTCCAAAGCAACGGTTGCATCTCAGGACAGAAGGGCGTGCAGATTGTTGTAGGGCACAATTCTAGAGCAAAAGGGACTTTTCTGCTGTCCTCAGGGAAGGCATTTGATTCTGGAAGGTGGAATCATTCTTAGGTGTAACTTAGCATCTCTTTTCACTCTTAAAATTTTCTTTGAGGATCTCAGAGAGCAATGACTCCATGGTATAATGACGTACCCTTTTCTTCAGTCATGTATTCTAATCTTTGCATGATCTGTCTTTATTGAACAGGATGGTGGATGTTGGTGGGCAGCGATCTGAACGACGGAAATGGATTCATTGCTTTGAGAGTGTCACCTCCATCATTTTCTTGGTTGCTCTGAGCGAGTATGACCAGGTTCTGGCCGAGTGTGACAATGAGGTACGCTGGGTATCTGTGGATGGCAGAGACCTATTGCTGTGGCTCTCAGTAAGCCAATTAGGTTGACCCGCTGGCTAAATGGTCTTGTTACTCAAAGTGCAATCTGTGGACCAGTAGCACTGTCCTCGGGAGGTGCTTGCTATAAATGCGCATACTGAATCACTCCAGACCAACCAAGTCAGAACCTACATTTAGGTCTCAGGTAATCCAAATACAGTCACGTGCTGCTTAATGATGAGACTGTACTCTGAGAAATACTTTAGTAGGTGGTTTCATCATTGCATTAGCACCACAGAGTGCACAGGTATAAACCTAGACAGCAGAGCCTACCACACACCTGGGCTGTATGATATAGCTTGCTGCTCCTCAGCTACAAACCCGAACAACTGTACTCAATACTGTTGGTAATTGTAACACAATGTTATTTGTGTATCTAAACATACCAAATGTAGAAAAGGTACACTAAAAACATTGGGCAATAGGAATTTTGCAACTCCACTCTAATCTTATGGGACCACCATCTTATAATGCTGTCTGTTCACCAAATGGTTGTTTTGTGGTGCAAGACTGTACATATGAAACACTGGTCTGACCCGCAGTTCTAAACTTTGGTGCACAGTGGAACATTCTGTGACATGTACAGGAAAACTCACGCCTGGGTCCAACCCCAGAGATGCTGTTTTGGGAGTGGGTATAGCCTGAGTGTGGGGATTGCTTAAAAAAACTCTTCCAGGGGAATCTAATGTGTTGTGAAGGGTAGAAACTACTCAAAAGCAGAAGTTCTCATCCTTGGTGGCATACTGGATCCCCTGGGGAAGCTTTTAAAAAATGCAGCCATTTTGGGCCCCACACTAGAGAATTATAGTAAGTGGGTTCAGGTAGGGGGTTTTCTTTTCCAAGTCCCCCAGAGATTCTAAGGCGCAGCCAAATTTGGGCAACACTATGTCTGAGAAACGATCAGAGCATAGACTTTTCAAACTTCCATAGGTCATGGCTTTCCCAAATTAAGTCTCTAGCCAAGCTGGCATGGATAGTGGTTGCAGATGCTTGCCAGCTCTTCTGTGGTTGCTGGAATTGTGTCTGCCCTTCACCTCCCCTGGGAGGGACTCACCTGACTAGCTGGGGTTGATCCTGCCCAATGAGGCCCTCAGCATCCCCCACAGAACTGCCTGGCACTAGGTGCATCCAGTTCCACTAGATAATCCGACCCAACGTGATGAGGACCATCGCAGTCATGTCTTTGTGAGGCTGGGGCTATTTCTGTGGGCTGCTAATGTCTGCTTCGTTGTCTTTCCCCCTGAAATTGCACAAGAACTTTTGACCTTTTTGAAAAATGTCTCTTGTTTTGAGAGCATAAAGGTAAACCAATAAAGACCTCTTTCCAGCATTGGGCAGTCTCTATGAGCAAATCATAATTTATATTTCTTGAGAGCAGATTTCCGAGGAGCACTGCTACATTAGCTGACTAATGAAAGATTAACCTACTTACTGGTGTTGTGCAAAGAGAAATCTTGGCTGCTGCTCAGCTCTCCCAAGTGGGATTGTTTAAAAACAAAACAGCCATCCTGTTATAATATAAAAAGTCAGCTCCAAACTGTCTCAGGGATTACTTATGTTTCTCAAGAAAATCAAAAGGTTAGTCAGGTGCACAAGGGACCGGTAACTTAACCTGATGCACTAGAAATTAAACATTTTCTCTTTTCCTAAATATCACAAAGTATTTGGAGGAACCTAAGTGGTTGTCCTTCCAGATTTTTCTTTCCTGGTTGTAGGTATTTATTATATCTGTTCCCTATCCTGTATAGGAACTTAAATATATATATTATGTATGTGTAATATAAAATACATATTATATATAAAATAAATACTAAAATATTTTTAAATCTTTTATATATATTAGATATATTCCCTTTGAAATTATTGATGAGATCCTAGTAAAGTTTAGAGACTTTAAAAAAAACATGATGGGTTATTTTTCTGCTAATGTGTTTCAGATTTTAATCCCCCAGAAACACTGCATGGGAGAGTGGGTCCTGGTATCTGGGAGTAGTTAGTTCTTCTAAGTAGAAATACTTAGAAGAAGACTGCTATCTAGAACAATTACTGTCATCAGGTAGGATTTGTATGTGCATTCTCTGCTCTCGTAAATGAGGAGCACTTAGTATTTTCTTGTCAGTGTCTACTACTTGGAGCTCATTATGGTCTTTGTACATAATCTTTGCCAGATCCCACTATCACACAGCCCGCAGGGGAGTTCTTTAAATCTTGTGCATGATAACGTGCTCACCCATCCATCAGGGATACTTCCTTTTCCACTTGTGCAGTGTGGCACGAGGTGGCCGCGGTCTGGCATTCCCAAAAGTGGTGGCCCTGCTGGAGGAGCCTTCCTCCCATGTCACGTGATTCCTGAGCACAGTCTGGAAACACCACCCAGGTGAAGTGGCCATCTCAGGTCTGAACCTTGCACTTCCCACAGACTGACCCCAACAGTTATATAGCACAGGACACTTCTGCCAAATGTGGATATGAGCCTTCCCATTCCGAGCTGCACAGAAGCCTTTCTTATTTCATCTTAGTTTCAGGTTACGGAGTTTTGGATGCTCTAGGAAAGGAGATCCAGAAAATGGCAATTACTGAGGGAGGGGTGGGGAGTAAAAACAAGAAGCTCGGTGTCCTGTGGGCCTTCTTGCACAGCAGCTTCTGCAGCTCGGGATGTATTAGCTATGTGGCATGCTTCCAAAGTTTGGCCTTCAGCTTATCCTGAGTTCTTTGTTTTTCACTTAGAATCGTATGGAAGAGAGCAAAGCCTTGTTTAAAACCATCATCACCTATCCCTGGTTTCTGAACTCATCTGTGATTTTATTCTTAAACAAGAAGGATCTTTTGGAAGAGAAAATCATGTACTCCCATCTAATTAGCTATTTCCCAGAATACAAAGGTAAGCATTCACCTTGGGCACAGTGCTTCTGCATTCTTGCGCTGATCAGCTGGCCTGTCTTGGGTCCTCAGCGGCCTGCACAGCCCTCCTGGTACGTCAGAACAGCCCCTCGCCGCTCCCCACCTTGGGGTGTGAGTATGAGCCCCACCCCGCAGTGCCTGGAACACCCACCTACTCCCTTTTGCCGACTCCCTGTGGCTGTCTGGGACCAACTCCAGCCTTTCCTCTTGGGGAAAGCCTTCTGACCCTCTTCTGCTGGTCAGGTCCACGTGAGCGTGCCACCTCCTTTCTGCTGCCTTGCTCCACTGGCCAGCATCCCACTGTGTAGTGCTGTCTGCTAGCTCCCACATTCAGCTTGCTTCCTGGTCAATTCCTTGGGGGTAGAGCTGTGCCCATCTGCGCACTCCCAGGGCCGGTCAGAGCACCTAGTGCTTCCTGAGGCTGAAAGATGGAATCCCCTTTCCAGGCACAGGATGGATGAGGTGGGAGAGTTTCTTGGCCTACTGCTAATTATTCCTGGTACAAGAGGTCCCAGATATTGCTGAGCTTGATATTGATGTTTAGAGGGTATTTCAGAACTGTTTTCCATTAGCCACACTGGCTGCACAATATAGAGCCCTCAAACTTTAGAACCAACTTCAGTTCTCACATTTTCGTTTTCCTTCTCTCAGCCCACATTGTCCATCTGTACAAGTTATTAAGGATTAGTTCTCTTCAACAAGTGTCCAAGTCAGAAAATCGTGCCACTATTTTTAAACATCTTAAGGTACAATTTTTAGATACCAGTGGGCATTTAAAATACTATCTTATGGATTCATAATGAAATACACTAAAAATAATGCTGAAGGTAAACTATTTCCAAGAAATAAAGACAGATAGGTCAAAGAAAGATTCCCAAATAGGAACAAGAGTGTATTTTAAATGGTTCTTGGGAGGTCATGGTTGGTCATGAGCCTGTATGTTTTTTCTTCTCCTAATTGCATTTGTGACTAGGACCAAAGCAGGATGTCAAAGCTGCCAGAGACTTTATCCTGAAGCTTTATCAAGACCAGAATCCTGACAAAGAGAAAGTCATCTATTCCCACTTCACGTGTGCTACAGATACAGAGAATATACGTTTTGTGTTTGCTGCTGTCAAAGACACAATTCTACAGCTAAATCTAAGGGAATTCAACTTAGTTTAGAAGCTGTTGTCCACTCTTCCCCCGTCACAGAAGACATGATAAGTAAGCTACTCTTGTATTATGTGCAAGTGCGGCAGACATTGCCTAAGCCAGGACCCTGTGCCTGACACCACGGACATTGCGCAGACCGCTGGGACAGAGGGGGGATGGGACTTGGAAGATGTTTGCATTTATAAAGCCTTTTAAGAGTCTTAATTCCCAAGTTGTTTTTATAGTTTTTTTCTTGCCTTTTGGCTGCAAGATTTTGTGTTAATTTTTGAATTTGGTATTTTACAGAATTTTTAAACGTCTGCTGTGATTTACTTTTTAAAAATTAAGTGTTTAATGACAACCATTAAAAATCAATTACTAGAGGGGTCTTCTAACTTATAGATCATGCCTTCAGACCTCTACAGTTCATTTTTTTAAAGAATGTTAATGAGAATAACATATTAAGTCGTGTAATTTAGATACGTTTCTAATTTCTAGTGTTTTCCTCTCTTCATGCTCAAGGATGGCTCTTTTAACATACCACCTTTTTTTTTTTAAGAGTTGGCTCTTTCTGCATGTCAATTTCCTAGGCCAAATTATTGAATATACTGGGATCACTACATTTAGTTTTGCCACAGTTCGGTCACTGTGAAGTCCAAGTTGACATACATTAAATGGGCTTTAGATAGCACGTCTTTTGTATTGATGAAACTGTGTGTGCGTGCATTGTGTGTCTGTGTCCTAATGTATGGCTATGTCTTGTAAACTTATGAAATGGCTAAAAGTGAAAAATTGTTTAGCGAATGTTATGTAATGCCTGCCAAAGTGCTGATGGTACCACAGATCAGCTATGTTTGAACTACGTATGCTGTACCTTTCTCAGACGGGTAAGAATATATTCTTCTTCCACTAGCACTGATTATGTTATGTTTCTTAGAGCACATGGTTGATGGTTCTGCTCTGAAAGAGAAACATGCTGTGTATTTAATAGTAAACCAGAAATATTCTTAAGTCTCCTCCTTTTGAAATAAGACTGTATTCATCGTATTATGTTGGAGTTCCCTTAACTGGCTGGGTGAAGCAGATGTAGAATTCCTTGGAAGTACAAAGTGCTTCAAACTAAAGACCTAAGATGGTTTTGTTTCTGATTGTTATTTGAAGGTGTACACACAAGCACAATATGCAGGGATTTAAGGCTGTGTCTATCTCAAACCAATCTAGACCAGGGGTCCCCAACCCCCGGGCCACAGACTAGTACTGGTTCATGGCATGTTAGGAATGGACTGCATAGTAGGTGAGTAGTGAATGAGGGAAGCTCCATCTGTATTTACAGCTTACAGCTGCTCCTATCGCAGGCGGTAACTCGCGTCACCACCTGACTCTGCCTCTGGCCAGAACACAGCTTCACTGCAGCATGAACCCCAACACGAAATGCACAAGGAAGGGATCTAGGTTACGTGCTCCTTATGCAAATCTAATGTAGTAAGACAAAGTACACAATAAAGACAAAGTACTTGAATCATCCCCAAAAACATTCCCATTCCCTACCGGTAGAAAAACGGTCTTCCATGAAACCAATCCCTGGCACCAAAAAGGTCAGGGACTACTGGTCTAGATGGTCTCCAATTTACAATGGCTTGACTTCACGATTGTGCAAAAGTGACACAAATTCAGTACAAAGCATACTTTGAGTTTGGATCTTTTCTCAGGCTAACAGTAGCCAAGACAATTCAATGTAAGAGAACAAAGAGATGGGGAAGTAATGCTTCAAGATACTCAGAAACATAAACAGGAAGATGACCACCCTTGTTCTACCTTCTACACAAAGAAGGCTAAAGGTTATCAACTGGGTCTCCTTGACCAATTAACATGAAAAGGTTTCAACAGAATCAGCAATCAAGGACATTAATGTGGGATTATATTTTTTATTTCAAGCATTTTCTACCATTGAGTTAATTTATCTTTGGTTGACAAAGCATACAAGAAAATGATAGCTTTCAATCATTAGTTGCGGGAGTGGCATGCAATAAACCATGTAAAGGGTGGTAAGATGAAGTACTTAAGTCATGGAAAGACAGACCTACCTTTATAAGATTTACGTTTGATCCTGCTGGCAAAAAATTCTCTTATAGCCCTTCTTTCAAAATAGTCATTACTACTTACTAAGAAAATAAGACAGTGGCAATTGTTGAGAGGGACAGAGTTCACCAAGCATTACCACTCGAGCTTTCAGTCAGCAGTGATCATGCCGTGCTGGAATGCTGTTTGTTTTGACTGAAAAATCAGCACCTTGGTCTTCTGGGAGACCTTTATTTAAGCCCCACAGTGTACAGAATTTAGATAGGCGAGGGAATGAAAATGATAATCTTTCTAGTTCTTTCCAATAACTAAAAACCAAAGCAGACTGACGATCAGGAAGCTTTATTGGACTCAATTTATTTAATAAGACATACATGATTAAAGTGGGCAGTCATCAGGCAATCCAAATCTACTGATACTAAGAAGTAAGAATTGTTAGAGAAAAGTCATTAGTGAATATAAACCAAATTTTAGGGGGAAAGACTAAGGTCAGTTTTAAGAGTAAGAACTTCACTGTAAACATTTGTGTTCATACATGGTCTTACCAAAATACACAAAAGTAAGGCAGAGGCTGTGTAAAAGACAACTGGGCCAAGCCCACATACAAGGGACAAGGTACAGAAAAGTAAAGGAAATACTGAGGTAATGCAGGAGTATTTTTAAAAAGCTTAATTACCATAAATAATAACCATATTTCTACCAAAGAATATTCCAAAGAAACACAGACTATTTGGTAAATATAAAAATTTGTAGGAGAAAGTACTTTTGCAGGAGAAAGTGTACTTTCCCTGAAAACTTTACTAACTGTACTACAGTTACAGCACCAGTGATTATTTTCAAGTCTATAACAATCTACCTAATCTTGTAACATGTGCCGGATGTAGTTTCTAATAGTTTGTGGCTGTAGGTTTACAACCATTGATCTTGAAACTATTTCAACGTAACCTGTACTACACTGCTGTCTGAATGTTTTCCAGCCAAAGAATTGGAAACTTTTTGCATAGCCGATTGAACACTGGATGTATCACAGTATGGCAAGAAATGTTGAGGTTTTCCAACATGCTCTACTTTAGGTACACTTCTTATTATTAGATATTTTATTACCAGTCTCACAGGGTTTCTTGTTACACGGGCTTCACTAGAAGGAACACATTTTATTAAGATACCAGAATAATATGAAATGGTGTTCTGTGACAGATTTTAGTCATAGCAGTTTGATATATATCACTGTAGGTGTTAAACTATAATACAAATTTGTATTTATATAAAGTAATAAAAATTTTAAAAATATATCAACCTTTAAAATTTGAAGCTGTGTTTCTTGTATACCTCATTGGATAACCAAACTATCATTTAAAGAATGCTGTAATGTTTAAAATATGCTAGAACTAATCCATAATTGTAAAGTAAAATATTTTTTAAAATGATATGGAGCTATATTTTACAAAAGAGGAAATAGAATAGAAAAAGGTTTCAATTAAAGAAACATGAATGAGGTCTGTAACAGGGTAGGATACAGCACCTTCTCAGATAGCAACTGGCTTTTACCATAGCCCTGAAACATACTACTTTAGACCAATTGTGGCAGAAAGAAGAATGAGGAAAAAGTTGAATTAACAGCTATATTGGCCAATAATTGAAAATATGGATTATAATATAAAATTTTAACTGACTAATGCTACCTTAATTAGGTTAGCATTGCTTCAAAAGCATTTCTCAAAGGATTTGGCAGGAGGGTGAATGGGTTACTTTTTAGTGTAAATGAGCTATTTATGATACTGCATAGCACCAAAAAGAATCATACTAAGCTTCATATCAAGTCCGACATAAGGAATGTGAGTTACCTGTTTTCTACTTGAATCTTAAATAAGGAAATCCATTCATTTTAGTTATAATTGACATTTGTATAGCAACCCCCCCGCCAAGCATATAAGCGTTTTAGCCCTCCAAGAATGTACCCTCTATATTAACTGTTTTTAAGGGTCTGTGTCACCTATATGGTGAATCAGCCAGAGGGCAGAGCGAATTCAATTTAAAAGGCAAAACTTCTGTCCCTAATTCTAGTACGGTGCTTTAGGTAAGGATGATCTAACAGACCTGGCTAAATGGTAGCCAGTGGGTGCCCCTTGTAGATCTCATTTTTCTAATGCTTTTACTGGTGTCACTGAATCGTACGAGACTACCCTTTCCACAGTAGGAGAGGAAATACACCAGAACGAGAGCTATCCTCTTTTCTCATCCTATTGAGAAAGTTCACAATCTGAAGGATTCCCGAGTTGTGGATCTGCTCCTTATCTAAGGGGTTTCACATTAGTCAAACTTCCAATACCCACTGGACTGCTCATGTCTCCTACATAGTTCTTTTAAGCCATTTTTTAAAAAAACGATTTACAATATGAAATAATGTTTTATATTGTGGTCTAGTATACACACAGTATATAGCAATATTTAACCAAAACAATTATTTTCAGAAATAGTATTTAACCTTCTTATATGTTCTACCTATTATTGTCTATTTCTTTTTCCACTTTTAAAACACGCTGGTCTTGAGAAGTTAGCTGATTTCATGACTCACTAATGGGTTAAGATCTATCCTTTGAAAAACAGTACATTTGAGGATTCTGGTTGATCCTGAGAAAAGATAAAAAGCTTGGAACCCAGAAAGATTTCTCAGAGTTGTGTTAGGTGGGCCAGGAAAACACGCACTGCCCAGAGAGTTACTTCCATCTTCATAGCATATGGCACCCAGTTTTAGCTCCTATATACAAATTTCTAGGCTTACTAACAAGCATAGACTGTCTATGTTTGAATGTCTGTGGTTAACTAACCAAGTACTTTGTCCCAATCTTTTTAATACAAGAGCCATTAATGTCTTTTAATGTCTTTTAATGCAAAGTGATGTCTGACATAGCTTGAAGGGTCAACTAATACTGGCAAAGGATGACTAAACAAGGTATAGAAAATTCAGCACTGAGGAATCCTTTTCTATTTTACCAGGTGAGAGTAAAATAACATTTTGTGGGATGTTTCTAAGAGATGAGCTAGGTGCATAGTCACCCATTAGGATAATATAATATTCTGGCTTCTACATGCTATCGGAAAAAACAAAACTATTATGATGCAAGAGTTAATGTATATTTATGGAGAATGTGTTATTTATTTGAATCCCATATGACAGCTGCCTTCATGTGGATTAGGATTATAGAGAAGAGGAGAAAGAAAGGACTGCCTACAGGTAGCAATGATTATTTGGGAACTAAAAGATAACCAAGCTATACTACACTGACCTTGTGGAAAATCTCAAGATACTGCTAACACTAGGGAAGAAAAAACAAACATACTTTAAAAGTTAAAAGCAATGCATATGCTCTCACTCAGGGCAGGCTGTTTTCAAATAGAGTAAGATTCTGAATTCTATCATATTAAAAAGAATACTGAATCAAACATAATTGTGAATTGTAAAATGATATGCTAAAGACTCACCATCTAGTAATCTATTAATGTTCTTAGTTTTTGTGGTTATTTAGATGAAGACAATTTCTAAAATACTTGCTAAACAACAGTTCTTGAATCTACGGTTCCTTCTCTCTAGAGACAGAAAAAGTGATGGGAGAATGTGACAGGTAGATGACTGGGGGAGAAAGAATAAGATATATTTCTGGGTTCTTATGGTAAGGCAACACAAAAGAGAAGCACAGTGGCTTTGTATGCGTACTGGTTAAGACACAGTCCTGCTGGTTGCCACAGGATACCAGAAGAATTTCTAGGCTTACTATTTTACATTTTTACTTCACCAGGGGTAATCAGGGAGTTATGGGTCTATAAATTTTTCCGAATGCTGAAATCATGAAACTGGAATGGTTAATGAGGTATTTGACTAATGGCATGGAGTGGAACTCCAGAAAATCAACATTCCAGATGAGGACAATCCAATGCAAGTCACCTGTACTTTTGGTTAAATTTTGAAGTATGCAATTTGGAGAAGCTCAACAACGTAGAAAATATGTACGTTACTTGAAAAAAGGTTATCCGGGGGTTTGAAATTTGTTCTCTTGATTCAATTTATATTCAGCAAAATACAAGCGTTCTAGAGAAAACTACTGGTAAACGATGTGTTTTTGTAATCAGACAGAGATCAATAGCACTCGGTAGGATTTGGTGAACAAGAAATACAATTACAGTCTGGCATGCTATTTATTTCAGCTTTTACAACAAAGCAAGCCTGAGAATTTTACAACCATTGACTGTACAGTCTTCAATTCCAAAACAATTTATAATAATTTGGTGACACATATAACATGCATTCAAATACTCTATTTCTCAATAACTAATTAAGACATTGTACTATTCTGTTCAGTTTACAGTCATATATTCATATATTCATCTCCTTATGTTTGAAATATTAAGGTGCAAAGATCTTGGACAAAAGTCAAGAAAAAAGCCTCCATGGCTTTACTCTTTACTAATGTACAGTCTGTAATTTTTTGATAAACTGTACATTTAAAGAAGTGATTCTCATTTGAATAATTCCAAAAAAAAAGCAAATCAGAAATTGTTAATCCGTCACCAACAAGCAGGTCATTGGGTTATATTTTAGGGTTCATACATTTACTTATGAAAAGGAGTATCTGCTCTGAAGCATAACTCATTGCTGAAAATTCTATTTCTTGTTTCCAGTGAACAGAAAGTAGGCATTGTTAAGGCTTTAAGAATTTTCCTTTGTAATCAAGAGTCTATTGAAAACATGAACTAGAAAAACCAGATAGACCTCATGAAGTTGGCTTGAAGCAGTATTTCTGAGGCTCTACATTCCTGGGGACTTCCCCTTTACAGACACAAAGTTCATTCTTCAAGCCTTTCTTAAGCGAAGTTTGAAGAGGTATTATTCAACCTATGTCCAATCTCAAAAGAGATAGTTTTTCATGATTATGTTTTGCATTTTAGTTATAACTCAAACCTACTCTTTATTTTAAAAATAAGGAAAATACCAAAAAATATACTTGTAAAAAGAATTCATAATTCTGAATAAATCACCACTAACCTTCTCTTGATACCACCAAGGCAATGTCTGAGTTGATCATCTTCCCTTCACTCATGAAGTTTGAACTAATCATGACAAGTTTAAAATCAGCTAGAAACATCACGCTTTGCTTCATGTGTAGACGGGGAACTCTTCACCATGACAGAAAATAACCGGTAGCAAATAGTTTAACAAACAAATTATAACCAGATACATGATTCAAGCTAGAAAACGGAACAGATCTCCGAAGAATTGGGTGTGTTTTAATCACTGAGCTGTTTTTACCTGATCTGAGTCCATAAGCATCTAGCAATGGCTCGTATGACATGATCCCGAGCAGGCGTTGGAAGGTGCCATGTGCAGACCAGTGATGACTGCTATGGCTGCAGGTAGCGTTCTCCTCAGGGACTTGGAGAGGGCTCTCTCGCTTCTTCCAGCTTTGTAAGGATCCACTGTTGTGAAGAAATAACTGATATTTACTTATTTTAATGAACTTTCAATGAAACAAAATGTACTGAATAGAAATCTAGAAGTTAGCCTTCTAGTTATGTTATGTTAATAATACCCAAGACATAAAATTTATAGTGCAGGAGAGATAACTTACGCAGCCTCAATGGCTTCAGGACACTGTCACTGAGTTTAACAGCAGAAATCATGCTTTTCAACTTGGAAATTCATCTTCAGAATATGAAAAGTAAAATGAGCCATCCAGACAGAAAAGGGTAATTTGGAAGCTGGACTGAATGAAACTGGCATAATCTAAAATTTACTTATGCAAGATCCCTTTCACCCTCTGCCAGTTCTGTATCACAAGCCTCCATGATTCCATATGCACGATTCTACTGCCTGACAAGGATAATTACATATAATTCTATAGAAGGTAGTAGTACAGCAACATCCTTGAACATTTTTGATACTCTCATTTTCTATTCTAAAAGGATTTGAAATCACAAAAATGAAATGTGAATGTAATTCAAACCTTTCTACCAATAATGCCCGTTATTACTGGGCCTGTGTAACAGATGAGTTTTAAGAGTTGATATGGGGTATTCCACTATAAAAAAATTCAGAAGATGGAGGCTGAGTAAGATCCTCCAGTAACTGTCTCCCCACAAACACACTAAATTGGACAGTTATGCATCAAAGCACCTTCACAAGAGGTAAGGAAATCAAGCAAGAGACCCCAGTGCCTGCTTTTAGTGTAACAGAATGAAAAGGTGTACCAAAGAAGGCTGGAATATGAGTTGGCTGTCTTACCACTCCACCAACTCCAAGCAGTTCAGCCTAGAAAGTCACTCCCTGCTTGGTGGAGGGAAAGAATACTGAGCCTGGGCCTCAGACCTAAAACCCGATATTAGGCCCGCCACAGTGAAACCCAGTGCTGGGCCAAGACCCAAGACACCTATTGCCAGGCTAGTAACCATGGACTGAACCTCTGGAACTGCAGTTAGCCAGGTGCAACAACCACTCTTCTCCAACCCAGGGCAGTGAAGCAGGAGCAAGACTCTACATGCTGGGGAGCACTGTACAAGTTAGCACAGCCCCTCTGTGGTGAGACCCAACACTGGTTAGAAACTCAATGCTCCATTTCACAAATGTACCCTGTGGACCAGCCTTAGCATCAGGCAGAGACCTTCATGCTAGTGGGACAGACTCCAGTTTTGACCTGTGTCATTTCCAGCCTTGGTGTGGGCCTGGAGCACATATATCTGCATCCTGATACTACTCAGGCCTATATGGTTGTGAGGTACAGGAGCAACCAAATGCAGCCTGAGCCTTTGTGGCCAAGGGACTGTCTTTACCATCTGTCCCCTCGACCTTAGCCATCACTATATCAGTATTTGTAGACGGAGCTCCAAGCAGAGACTTGCAACCCAGTGGGAGAGACTTGTATGTTGGTCTGCATCACTACTGGGTGTGGTGTGGGCCATGGTGCATCCCAAGACTGTGCAGGGCCTTCCTGCTCTGAAACTCAGGTGTGATTCAGCTTAAGAGTCAGCCTAG
The DNA here is from genome assembly GCA_004026905.1 of Hystrix cristata. Classification (NCBI taxonomy): domain Eukaryota; kingdom Metazoa; phylum Chordata; class Mammalia; order Rodentia; family Hystricidae; genus Hystrix; species Hystrix cristata. The sequence continues at coordinate 124,765 of PVJO010001363.1, read as the reverse complement.
GTAGCCAAGGGATTGCATTCACCAATACCACCCCAACCGCCAGCAGCATAGTGTGCAGCAAGACCCCATTTGCTGTAGAAAGAACAGGGTAGTAAACATGTGACTTCCCTGGAACTTAGTGCTGGCCTGGTGAAACCTAATATAGGCAGATTCTTGCGGCTCCCATTTCCAGGCCTGCCTATGGGTACAGTCTCTAGAGCAGCACCAGTGCAAGGGGAAAAAATGCAGTCCCAGACTGTCAGACTTCTATACTATCTAGTATTATCCATGGGTGGCTGCAGTGGTCCTGGGCTCAGCAATAGGCAGTCTATAGCAAGGAAAGCCATGGTGTTACCACAGTGTTATACTGGCCTTGGTAGGCTGTAGACTCAGGGTGTGACACAGCTTGGTGGCACTGGCGGGCACAGGTATGACATAGGAGCCCAGGGCTGATCCATCATGGTCACTTTGCCCAGAGCTAGGGAGAATCCTACGATGTCTGATCACAAGCTGCTAACTGTGAATAAGGCATCTGCCTACCTCCCAGAGAAGCTTTTAGGGACGTATGACTATTTCTAGTTTGTTCTTATTTTTTTCTGAACAATACATCAACAGTGTATTTGGGATAACTTGAGATTCTGGACCTGTGCGGAATCCAGTGCTGAAACAGAAATGACCACAGACTTAAAAAAAAAAGCAGTTGGTTTAGAATTTCAGGAAAGACAGGGAAAAAGCCATATTAGGAAGATTAGAATATTGAATCTTTCATTGTCCAGACAGCATCACATGCCAACAAGCATCAAGAACTCTCAGGAGACCAGGACCTCACCAGTAAGATGCTACAAAGTGACCAGAGAGTAATCAGTATGGGAGAACTCTTGGAATTCAAAACAGCTGTTTTAAGGAACTCAATGAGCTTGAATAAAATATACAGAAATGTTTTAATGTTCTTAACAGTGAAACTGAATGAAGAGATGGAAGAATTAAACAAATTCTTGAGCTGAAAAGTGAAATGAAAAATGTGATGGAAATCATCACTAGGAGAATAATCAGAATTAGTGAGCTCAAATACAGGCTATTTGAAAGTGCACAGATATAAGAGAAAAAAAGAATGAGGAAAGCTTATGGGAGTTTTGGACAATATTAACAGAGCAAATAACTGAGTTATTAGAGTTCAAGAATGACTGAAGAATGCCAAAGGAATAAAAAACTTATTTAAAGAAATAACAACAGAAAACTTTCCAAACCTAGAGAAGGATACAAGTATCTAGGTATAGGAAGGTAGAAAGTCACCAAATTTAACTCAGCCAAATCTAATCTACTTCAAGACATTTTATACAAGCTTTCAAAGTTGAAAGAATATTCTCAAGGCTGCAGGGGAAGAAACAGCATATACGGGTATCCTAATTCACCTTACAGCAGACTTCTTAGCAGAAATCTTACAAGACAGGAACATGAGATTCTCATAGTACTGACAGAAAAAAACTCAACTGAGAATACTGTACCCAGAAAGGCTAACTTTTAGAAATGAAAGACAGGGGCTGGGGATTTAGCTCAGTGGTTAAAGTGCTTGCCTTGGAAGCACAGGGGCCCAAGTTCAATCCCCAGCACCACCAAAAAAAAAAAAAAAAAAAAAAAAAAAAAAAAAAAAAAAAAAAAAAAAAAAAAAAAAAAAAAAAAAAAAAAAAAAAAAAAAAAAAAAAAAAAAAAAAGAAAAGAAATGAAAGACAGATAAAGACAGTCTTAGACAAAAACTGAGAAAGTGTTATCTCCATCAGACCTGTTCTATCAGAAATATTAAAGGAAGTTCTTTACACTGAAAGAACGAGATGTTAGTGAATAAAAAAAGATAAAATTTACAAGTAATTCTGCAAATTTAGACAGCTCTAACATTGCAAGGATGGTGTGTGAATCATTTATGTTTTTAGGGTTACGATAAAAAAAACCATTAAAAACTATATAAATATGTTAAGAGGCAATACAGAAGGATGAAAAGTGGGACAGCAAAAATTCAAAATATGAGGAGAAACGGCTTGCAGTTGGAGAGCTTTCTTATTGGTGTATGTTCTCTTGTTGTTTCTATTCCTTAAAATCATGTTACACTGTTATCATTTCAAAATAGCTATTTACAATCAAAGTATGTTTTGTGTAAGCCTCATGGTGGCTACAAAGCAAAAAAAAAAAAATCTCTAAAAGAAAAACCAAAATAATAAACACAAAATCAAAATTCACAACCAGAGTAAACTGGTTACCACAAAAGAAGTCTGTAAGAGAGGGTGAAAGAAACCATCTACACCTAAATTAGAAAACAAATTACATACTGGCTGCAGTTAAAACCATGCCTATCAAGAATTACCCTTGATTATAAATGCTAATTCCCAATTAAAAGGTGGAGTGATTGAATGGATTAAACAAATAAAACCAAATTATATGCTGCTTACAAGAAACATATTTCACCTCTAAGGACACAGACAGACTAAAAGCAAGGGAATAGAATAAAACATTCCATGCAAATGGAACCTGAAAGAAAACAGGAGTAGCCATACTTACATCAGATAAAATAATGCAGTAGAAATAGACAAGAAATGTCATTATATGGTGATAAAGCGGTCAATTTAGCAGAAGGAATTAATTTTAAATATATATGCACTCAACTGGACTAACCAAATAAAGCTTTTTTTTGGTTGGTTTTTTGTTTTTGTTTGGTTTTTTTTTTTTGAGATGGGGGTCTTGCTATGTTGTTGGGTCTGATCTCAAACTCCTGGGCTTAAGTGATACTCTCTACTCACCTTGCTAAGTAATTGGGAACTACAGGCATGTGCCACCATGCCCAGTTTAAATCAACTATTAAAGAGTCCTAAAGAGAGACTCTAATAATAAGTGGGGACTTTAACACCCTACTTTCACCAATGGACAGATCATCCAGACAAGAAAAAGCTGGGTTAAATTATATACTAGACCAAATGTACCTAAAAGACATCTATAGAATATTCCACCTGACAGCTGTGAAAACACATTTTTCCGCACATGAAATATTCTACAGGCTAGATCATAGGACAGACCACAAAACAAGTCTCAACAAATTTAAAACAACTGAAATCCTATTAAATATCTTTTGACTATAATGCAGTAAAACTAGAATAACAAGAAAAATTTTGGAAACTGCATAAATATATGGAAAATAAACTTAACTTCTGAACAACCAAAGGATCAAACAAGAAGTAAGTAAAGTTTTTGAAACAAATGAAAGTGGCGACACATCATACCAAAACCATGGAATGCAGCAAGAACAGTACTAAGCGGGAAGTTTCTAGCAACCAACAGCCACATTAGAAACTAAACTACCTATCACTGCATCTCAAGGCACTAGAAAAAGAACAAACCAAATTCAAAATTAGCAGAGGGAAAGAAATTATAAAGATCAGAGCAGAAGTCAAAAGGAGGCTAAAAAATACCCAGATGATCAACAAAACAAACAGCTCATTGTTTGAAAAGATAAACAAAATAGACAAATCCTTCCCAGCACCCGTTCAAAAAAAGATAAATCCTTAGACTATGAAAAAGAGAGCTCAACTAAAATTAGAAATTAGGAAACATTACAACTGATAGCACAGAAATATAAAAGATCTTTAGAGATTATGAAGAACAACAAATATGATAACCTAGAAGACATGGACAATTTCTTACACACATATACCTCACCAAAAGACTGAGTCACGAAGAAAGAGAAAACCTGAATGGTCCATTAACGAGTAATAAGATTGAATCAGTAAGAAAAGGCCACCTAACACAGAAAAGTCCAGCACCAGATGGGTTCACAGCTGAATTCTACTAAACACTCAAAGAAGAGCTACTACTAAGTCTCCTTAGTTTTTAAAATGTAGAAAAGGAGAGAATGATTCTCAACTCATTCTGAGTCTACCATTACCCTGATATCAAAACCAGATGTGCGCGCGCACGCGCGCGCGCACACACACACACACACACGCACACGGACACTCACCGAAACAAAACAAAAACAACAACAAAAAAAACAGTAGAGGCCAAATTTTTGATGACCACAGACACAAAATCCTCAACAAAATACTAGTAAAGGAAATCCAACAGTCTATTAAAAAGATAATTCACCATGATTAAGTGGAATTCATCCCAGAGATACTAAGGATGGTTCAATATACACAGCTCAATAAATGTGATACACATTAAGAGAATGCAGGACAAAAGTCATTATGTTCAGCTCAACAGGTGCAGAAAAGAAGTAAAACTGTCAGTCTTTGCAGATGACATGATCTTATTAAAAACTCCAAAACTCCACCAAAAAACTATCAGAACTAATATATAAAGTCAGCAAAGTTGCAGGATACAAAAATCAACATACAAAAAATAGTACCATTTCTATATGCTAATAGCAAATTATGTGAAATAGAAATCAAGAAAGCAATCCAATTTATAATAGGTACAAAAAATACCTAGGTATGAATTCAACCAACAAGGTGCAAGAACTCTACAATGAAAACTATAAAACACTGATGAAAAAAATTTAAGAGAACCCCAAATCTGTGTCCCTGCATTGAAAGCATCAATACTGTTAAAATGTCCATACTACCTAAAGCAATTTTTAATTCAATGCAACCTCGATCAAAATGACGTTCTCTGTAGAACATGAAAAAACAATTCTAAAATTTACATGGAGTCATAATACCATGAACAACCGAAGAAGTCTTAAACAAAATAAGCAATGCAGAAGACATTACACTACTTGACTTCAAAGCAAACTACAAGTATGTAATAATTAAAACAGAGTGGTATTGGCATGAAAAAGACACATAGACCAGTGGGACAGATAGCCTAGAAATCAACCTACACATGTACAAGACAACTGCTCTTTAACAAAGGTGCCAAGAACATCCGTTACAGAAGGGACAGACTTTCAGTAAATGGTGTTGGAAAAGTCTGATGTCCACCTGCAGAAGAATGAAAGTAGACTCTTGTTTCTTGCCAGTTACTAAAAGTAACAATGGATTAAAGATTTTTAAATGCAAGACTTGAAAGTAGGAAAGTATTAGAAGAAAACAAAGGGGAAACACTTCAGGACATTGGAATGGGCAAGAATTTTTTTGATAAGACCCCGAAACATACCTCCAAAGCTAACATTACAGCAAGAAGCTTCTGTACAACAAAGGTCAATCAACGAAGTGCAGAGACGACCTAGTAAATGGGAGCAAACATGTACAGCCTGCACTTCTGACAAGGGGCTAATGGCCAAGGTATACAAATAATACAAGAAACTCAACAAAAAACTCAACCGTGGATCTAAATAGACATTTCTAAAGCCAACACGTTCATGAAAAATACGTTCAACCTTACCAATGAAAACAATAATGAAATTCCACCTAATCTAAGAATGGCTATTAACAAAAAGACTAAAGATAACAAGTGCTAGCAAGGATGTAGAGAAAAGGGAAACTTTGCACATTACTGGGGGGAAGGATGTAAATTAGTGCAGCCATTATGGAAAACAGCATGGAAATTCCTCAAAAAGTTAAAAAATCTACTATAGGATTCAGCAATCCTATTAATTACACAGTAGCCAAGAAATAATCAGTGTCTATCAAGTGATGAACAGATAAAGAAACGTGGTACATATATGCAATGGGGTATTCTTTGGCCACAAAAAAGAATGAAATTCTATCATTTGTGAAAGGTAAGCGTAATAAGCCAGGCACAGAAAAACAAGTACCACACAATCTCACTCATATGGCGAATCTAAAAAAGTTGATCTCACAGAAGTTGAGAATACAATGAGGGGTACCAGACGCTGGGAAGAGTAGGGTGGAGAAGAGATGGGGAAAGGTTGAATAGCATGTTCAGTTAGGAACAAGAAGTTCTGGTATGCTAACACACAGTAGGGTGACTACAGATAGTAACATACTATGCACTTCAAACAGAAGAAAGGCATTCCGAATGTCTGAGGAAAGAAATATTTTAAACCTGATTTAAACACTATACTATATATTTATTATTGAAATATTACATGGTACTCCATTAACAGGTAACATTTTTATGACTTTATGTATTAGTCAAAAAATACAGTGAAAAAACAAGTATCACTTCCTCAGAGAAGGAAAAAAAAAGACTGAACAGAGACATTAGTGCCTCTTCAACTTTAGAGGAACCTAGTGGGAATAGGTTCCTTATTCCCCAAGACAAGTGGAGAAAGAGAACTGAGCTCAGTAACTTTCTCTGCATGTTTCTGCCAGCAAGAAAATTAAAACCCTCTGGGATAACGTCAAATTGTGACGGGAATTAAATGGAAAATTTATTATAGAGAAACTGAATAGGTGGTAATGTCCTTCAGCAACACGAAAAAAAGCAGCCTAAAAGTCATGCTGTTACTCTGCTCCATATTGGCTCCCTGTTCCAAGTGACATATAAAGTTACTTTACTCCTGTTTCTTTGTGATGCATTCCCATTTCCTACTGTTAGTATGCCAGTGTCACCTTCTACTGTAACTTCCAGACAGAAAGCTGCACAACACACACTAGCTGGGACGAGGGTCAGAGAGGCACCTACTTTGGGTCTAGACCTAACAAGAAAACTGGCCATACTCAGCCAGTACCAATCCTGACAGGAGTAAGAGGTCAGGAGCAGGTGGTCTGTTCTCGGTCTGAGCAGGAGGTCCAGGGATCAAGTAAAGAAGTCAGATATTCTTACTGTGTATTTCTCAACATAGTAAATACAATGCAGTGTTAGAAACAGCATCTCTGTTTTATGATCAGTGGAGTCAGAGTCTTCATTTTCTTGGCAGTGTATACCTTGGTAACTGCAATAATCTCTGATGTATGTATAGGGCTTTTAAACTCACATCACTCCTATTCTGAAAAATCCAAGGTTAAATGATTTTTCTCAAGGTTCTATCATCAAAGAAGAACAGAACTGGTATTTTCTGACTACAGGTTTGGCTCCCTCTGTCCCTCTGCCATGCTATGGTAACGGTTTTCTCTTCTTAAATCACTATTAGCTGTACAGTAGAGAAATCAACAATATGGGGCCATACTTTCTCTGTTAAGAGTTAATTAACATTAGAATAGAACAATTTGGTGACTTTTAAAAAATGAAACACTATAGTTAGGATTTAAAAGAAGCACAATTTGATTTGAAAAATAAGTAGGAGTGCTAAATCTAGTCAAAAAATGACTCCAGAAAAAATATAATCTAGAAACTGTCAAAACACGAAAACAAAAATCTCAAATTTGCTTTAAAAAATAGTTCATTTACATGGTTTTGAAGTGAGATGCTCCAACCTGGTTTTAGTAAAAGATTTATTATACTTACTCGAGCATCCTCTGGGGTCCTGAAGTTAATTATTTTTCCAAACTCTCTGGCATGGAATACAGACTTCACCCGTTCCTAAAAACAGAATACATAACTTCATTAAAAAGAAAATCCAGTTGTGAAAATACAATAAAGAAATTCCATACAGATTTATTAATCTATGCTTAAAACACCCAACATACACAAAGCATGCACTTCAAAAAAGCAAAGAGGGCTGGGTATTTAGCTCAGTGGTTAGAGTGCTTGCCTACCAAGTGCAAGGTCCTGAGTTTGATCCCCAGGACCAATGCGCCCCCCGCCCCCGCAAAAAAATCAAAGAGTGGGTTGCCAAGAAGAATCCAAACTAAACACTACTTTCTAACACATCCACTATCACCAAACCTAAGTTACAAAGCTTATGGTGAGATTTCACTTGCTAAGGCCAAAAAGAGTTAAACAGAAAATGGGGGGAGGTAAGTCTGGGAGTAGTACCACTGTATTTCCTCTCCAAAAAATTTCTCAGACAATTCTTAATATATGGCCATGGAATCCTGATTGAGTCTAGGTCAAACGTAATATATACATACATATATACACATGTTGTACGTGCATGTGGGCATGTATGCAGGTACATACTTGGGACAGCTTAAACTAGCCATGCAATAAGAATGTAGTTTAGAGTCAAAGACAACAGGATGGCTCCATCTGAATGATTTTCTTTCATGCCGATGATATTCTGTAAGGTATCTGTTGGGAAGAACTGTCTAACAGCAGTCATTAGACACTGGAGGGACAAATAGAAAAATGGGATTACTGAGGATAGTGTCTATCTCTGTACTATGCAGAGAGCCACAGAACAAAGGTTTTACCAGTTTATCAATTTCTGTGATTCAAATATCCACATGAATATGGACTGCAGAAGAAATTAGTTTCTTTTATTTGGGAAAAAAAAAAAAAGGATGACTGCTGATCCAAGGTTTAAAAAAAGGCAGAAGGGGGAGAAATGGAGATAAGAGGGACTATTATATTCAGAAAGAAAAAAAAAATACAGGAAAAAAGTCCAGGGAAGCCACATGGGGGTAGAGAAGGGGCTGACAGCCAGTATTCATCATTTCATGTGTGGAAAAGACAGGCTTCTATTGCTGAGTACAAAATAAGGGCCCAGGAATGCGGCTGTCCATGTGATAGCACAGAGAGCAGCACTTTCATTCTTAGCTGGCTTTTCTCCTCTCTAAGCTTGAGTAAGTGCAGGAGTGTTATGGCTTGTGTCTAGATGTTCCCCCAAAGCCTCATGCAGTCATAAGGGGGTTTTTCAGAGGTGGCTGGATCTAGAGTGTGTGACTACTAAATCAGTTTGGTTTGGCATAGTTCTGGCCAGGATTAGGGTGTGAGTGCTACTGGGTAGCCTGCAATAAAATAGAAGGGACAGAAAGACTGCTGATGTGCTCTCGCTGTCTGCCTACTTGCTGCAGACTAGTTGTCGTCTGGAATGTGCCTCTGCCAGGCCACCCTGCCTTGGAGCCAGCTGACTGTGGAGTGAAACACCTACAAACTGTGAGACAAATAAACCTCTCCTCCTTTAACTTTGGGTGTCAGGTATTTTGTCGCAGCAATGAGAAAAGTAATTTACACAGGGAGTAAAGGAAAAACCATACCGAGACAGAGCAACTTTTACAAAACAGAAAGAAACATTACAAAAGTAAAGGGGATTATTCTAAAATGCATTATTTTCAGTCTCAAATTTTCCAAACAATCCATTTAACACACCTTTGCTTCGATGCGCAGTCTTCTCCCATGAACAATGAATGGTTCTTTGGTAAATTCATCAAAGCTATACTGCCACTCACATGTAAGTTGTCCAAATGTTCCTTTGGTTACAAACAATACACCACTGTTGGGGGGAGTGGGAATCCACTTTAAAAATCGAGGAGCTTGTATCTAACAATATAGAATACATGTTTTCTGCACATGTACACCACATTCACCCACTTAAACTATTATTCTGGGTCATAAAAAATTACAAATTTAAAGGTAGAGAAATTATAAAGGTATGTTCTCAGATCATAATAGCACTGAACTAGAAACCCACTAACAGATAAGAATACTTCCAAATGCTTAGAAATTAAGATATTACTAAAATAATCCACAGATCAAAGAATCTCAAAAGGAAATTAGAAAAGATTTTGAACAGAGTAAGAATGAAAATATAAAATTTGTGGAATACAGCTAATGTAATGCTTAGTGGGAAATTTGTAGCATAATGTACTAGAAAAAATGAAGGGCTAGAAAAACATTTACAGGACCAATTAGCCATCGTTTAGAGAACCTGATGTAATTAACACTTTAAAATAAATGTTCTATTAAGGCTCCATGTAATATGTTCCCCGTCCTACATCAGAAAGAGGCTTTTATCATGTTAAACAGAATCAACATGCTGAGAAGCCTTGGGTTTTTCAGACAAAATAAAGTTCTATCATTCTTCCTCCCTCTCTTTTTCATTTTTGAGTACTAGGGATGAACACAGGGTCTTTGCACTGAATTATACCCCTAGCCCATTTAAAATTTTTTATTTTGAGACAGTTTTGCTAACTTGTGAAATTGTCCAGGCTGTGCTCCAATCAGCCTGTGATCCTCCTCCCTCAGTTTCCCAGAGTGCTGGGATTACAGGCATGTGCCATACCACTTGGCTTTATAATTTTCAATTTTAGAGTCAAATTAAAAAAAAAAGATTGATCTTTTTAATCACTTGCTCTCCCATTTTGGGGGGAGAAATCAAGAAATGAAAATGCATTCTGTTTATAGTAACTCTATTTATAATTCTTCTTTCAAAGGCCTTTCCCAATTTCTCTTTGTGGCTGAAACATCAATTTTAGGTGCAACCAGAGTTTTCTTTTAAATAATGCACATTTTAAATTAAGGGACTGAGTCAAAGCAATTGCTGGCTCCTAACCTAAATGCAAAAGGAGAAAGCTAATCAGACTTTATGCCTCTCATCTCAATCTTCTGACCCTTAGGCCCCTTCCACCAATCCCTGATTACAGGGCCTGCTGGAACAAGGCTGTGTCACTGTATTTTTACACATACCCTCAGTCTATAGGTCTATCTGAAGATGTCATCACAGCTTGGAGCACTCACACAAAACGTCACCTTGTTCCCACTGGTATATCTATGTATGTGGATACATCTATATTCTAATGAATAGCTACCATCAGAGGACTCTTCTGGTATAAAGTTGTGTTTTCATAGAAGGGGAAGTTTGCCTTTGAGAAGACAATTTATGGAATTTCTGTACTCACTGAATTCACTGAAGCAAATACTAAAATATTCAATTTACACTTGTGCATGACTGTTTATCTGTACGCATGCACAAATTACACATGAATTTATGTATTAGGAACCAGCTTTACCAAGAAAAAGAACCAGAGTTAGCAAGAATGAGGCCGACTATATAAAACAAAAGGCGAGTAAGGACTTCTTTACAAGTGGGTGTCAATTAAGCCCTTACTGAATTACATTAGAGAGAGAAGGTAAGTTACCGTCTAGTTATCATGAACATATCTGTTTTATTGATCATGACATGGGTAAAATACTTGTATTTTGCAAATCTTCCGTTTTCCATGACCTTAAAAAAATGAGAGAAAAAAGTGATAATATTCTTTAATATGTTATGATCTTTTAAAAACCATTTGTTTTCTCAATGAGGCAAATCATTAATATACTTTTACAGGAAATATATACATGTATCAAAACACTGAATTAAACATTTACAAAATCATTGCTACTTCCTTTTAAAAATTATCTCCTGCATTGCTCTAAGATTACTCAGTTGTACCACCTTTAAATGCTAGATTTTTTTGAAGATACTATAACCTTGCGAAGTTTAAATTCAATCTAATGAGGTATCAAAGTATCGTAACAATTTTATCTTGGAAAACATATCAGCATTTGGTTACATATATAAATACACGTATCTAACTCTTGCTTTGCCTTTCCCCTGGAAATTCCTTGGCCTACAAACTTGCTTTTCTTTGCCAGTCTTGGAACTCATTCAAAAATACCAAGAAAACAGAAATGAAAAAAAAACAAAAAATAAGCAGCATCTCTGGAAAACGGGGGACCCGAAAGACCTACTTATGTAACTACCTTTATTTTGGGACTATTGAAATATGGTCTATCTCTGACATTGTCTGCTTTACTCCAGAAAACCTAAACATAACCATTCAAAAAATAGTTGTTACTTTCAATTCTATTTTCAGTATCATTTCCTCTCAGGGCAGAGTTACTCTATTAAAATATATGGGAAGCTAGCCATATATGTAAAGGCAAGCATTGTACTTGAGCCTAAGATTCCTCCTAAAAGAGACATGTTAAGAATTTCGGCAAAAAGAAATTCTAATTACAAAAGAGGATACAGAGTTTAGAAAACTGTGTTCCTTGAAGCTATAATTAAAAAAACTCTAAAGTTATTTAGAAGAAAACTGTGACTTCACAATCATGTTGGTATAAAAGATCAGCAAATGGTCTTCATTTTTACTGGAGACAAAAGTAGAATGAAAAACTAAACAGCAGGATGAAGCATGCAGATTACTTGCATGGGAAGTTTCTAACTTCAAAGATTATAAAATAGTGAGACAAAGTATTCTCAGTATTGAATGTAATGGAAAGGGCAACTAAACACAAATTCATAGGAAATGAAAAAGGGAGACAGTCACAGGTTCAGAACAAATTAAGAATTATTAATTTATAAATTATGAAAATAAACTTGAAAAACTAGGTGAAATGAATCATTAAGACAATATAAATGTTAAGAGAAAGACGCATCAAATATTAGAGGGGAGGGGTAGAAGTTATTTGCAGATAACAGTGTATCTGAAAAGTTTAGTATACAAAGTCCAGTAACTAATCTGGAAATGGAAGGAAAATATTCTTTTTATAAGGGTAATAAAGAGAAATATTTATATACATGTTTTACAAATAATGTGTAGAAGTTATTATATAAAAGCTGTAACACTTTATTGGAGGAATACAATTTTAAAATGAAAATTCATGCCTTATTCTTGGATATAAAAATTCATTAGAATATAGATGGTATTCAGACCACTACCATGAACTCTCCTCCCCTATCTCTCTTCCTTGCCCTCTCAAAGTATCCCAAGATGGTGATTTTTGGAAGATGGGGGTAGAGAAGGGGAAGAGAAGTGATTAAAGTTACACTAAAATTTATCGGGAAGCAAAAATCAGAAAACATCAGTAAATTATGAAAGGAGAACGGGAAGCATCCTAGCAGATGATAGAACTAATAAAGTCGCAGTTGTGAAAGAGTTGGTGCTAGCAGAAGTTTACACTGACATATCAATGGAAAGAATACAGATTAAGAGTCTCATATGCACCTGAGACTTTACAAAATACTATCTATCTCAATGAAGAAGTTTGGGACATCAAGAAGCATTTCAAGTTAGAGGGTAAGGACATGTATTATTATATAAAAGGTTTTAGGCAACTCACTGGCTAAAGTTGAATCCTTATTTCTCTTTTTACATGAAATTAATCCCAAATGCGTCAATGACCTTGGTATACAAAATGACTATACAAGTACTAAAAAGAAGTAACATTTTAATCTTGGAATGGGAAAGGGCAAAATAAAATAAAGTCCATAAAACTTAACATAAAATAAATTGCTAAGTACATAGAAATTAAACATTATTGAATGGTTAAAAAACAATAAGCAAATAAACAAAGCAAAACAGTACAAGAATCAAACAGTAAGTTGAGAAAATATTTATTAAGAGAGAGAAGTATTTCATAATCTATAGCATCCTAACAATTTGAGGTGAACCAACAAAAGAAAAATGAATAAACCAACAGTAAAGTATTTAAAGGATATTAACATGCAGTTTAGCAAAAACAAAACAAAATCTAACCAATAAATATGAAAGAATGTTCAACTTAACTCAAAATCAAGCTTATACATATTCTTTGGGTCAACGATCCCACTACTAGAATTTATTGTAAGCAAAAGAATGCCAAAACATATGTCTGAGAATCTTTGCAAAAATATCATTGAAAGCAAAATACTCTAAAATGTTCATTAATTGCGGACTGGTTAAATTATGGTGCAGTCATACAATGGGATATTATGAAGCCATAATAAAGCAAAAGATCCATGTATAATGATACAGAAAAGATACAAGACATAGTGAATAAAAAGAAATTGTATTACTGAGCAGTACACATGGGAGAAAGAAAAACAAAAACACATACATGTATACATACTTGTATATGCATATGAAACTTTTTAAACAATTCACACCACTCTTAACACCATTTATTTCTGGACTTGTAAAGAATAATGGTGGGGACAAGTAAAAATTTTAATTTTATATTCTTTTATTCTCTAACAAATTGGATTTGAAAATAATTAGGTTAGAAAGTATTCTCTCTAATGTGGTCAAGTTTAAAAAAAATACTGTAAAAAGGCCAATTTCCTCAAGAACACCACTACTAGTACAAATTATAAGTCTACACACCCCATTAATAATCATAACCTTCAAATAATCGAATACAGGTGCTTTGACTCCAAGTACCTAGCTTCTTTTGCACCATTATGTGAAGTCTGAGCATTGGTGGACCTACCTTTCATCAATTTTCATTTTTAGACTCAAATCTAAGCTGTGCCTATAAGCAGTTTAATAATCATAATAGCAGTTAGAAGAAATAAAAGCTAAAAAAAGCTAAAAACATTTCAAGGTTGGGAGTGGGAGAGACAATTTATGGAATGCTTTTTGAAATTCACCCAAAACTTTAAATGCAACACTTAAAAAATGACTGGACATTATGGTTAGAGCAATATGCTCTGAAACACAATACTTCGTTATGAAAGCAGATACAGTTGAATAAATATGAAAAGATAACGCCCTATAAAATTTTGCTGATGCCAAACATGTGAAAATAAAGTACAGCATGATAAACAGAATACAAAACTTCAAAGCTGAATCCACTGAAGGTTGGGAGAGAATGTAATAGCTTATCAGCCACATTCATCTTCCATTCCATTGTGAAGAGTCTACAATGTCATGCTTTTGGTCACAATTTCCTGCCTAATTGTTCAATTGTATAGATGTATTATATATGAAGACTTATACTTTCAGAAAATCAGTATATATTTTAAGAAAACAAAAATCAGACTTTTAGACCTGAAAGGAATATTCTGCATCCAAATTACTCTTCCTGTATACATTGAAAAATGAAAGTTAGGTGTTTAACCAATCCATCTAAATCTTCACAACAATCTTGTGTAATTAGGTGAAATTTCAGTTAAGTGACTTGCTTTGGGTTAGGTGCAAAACTGGGCTCAGAACATAGGTTGCATCATTTCTAATTCCAGTGTTTTTGCTACAGCCTGATGTCATACTTCCCCCATGGTATTTCATAAAAGTCTTTGATAATCTTGGAAGACGGAAGTTACTGATGCAGCTATTAAGACAGCTTAGGTTAGATGATTTTTTTTTTTGATCGACAGTGTACACAATAATTAGGTGTTAATATCCTATATTCTTCCATCAGAAGCTTGCTAAGAATGAATGTGTCTATAAAATAATGTACGATACTCTTTAAAATAAATGAAGAAATAGCAAAATCGGGGGTAGGAATCATTATGTAGAACCTTTACATAAAGATCAAGATTTGGCTTAAATGTCAAAGGATTAACTATATCCAGTACTTTAGAATGTTAGCGCATACTTATGCTTTAGTTTTAAAGAACAATCTTTTTGCCTTATTCATTAAAAGTATATGTGAATTAATCTATCATGTTTTGGGAACTTTTAAAAGTAAACAGTAACAGGGCTGGGGATTTAGCTCAATGGTTAGAGTGTTTGCCTTGCAAGCAAGCACAAGGCCCTGAGTTCGATCCCCAGCACCAAAAGTAAACAAACAAATAGTAACACAACAAAAACTGTATTCATTACATATAACTGTCAAGTCTGTAAGTAGGAATCAAAATGCATGGGGATTGGTAAAAGGGTCCCATTTACATTTAGAAAAGATAAGTATATGGTATTTTTATTAAAATAAAAATAAACCCAAGTCAAATTAGTCACATATTTAGAAACACAAAAAAGTAGGGACTTTATGATTGTAGTGTCAGAGTTACTTTCTACGAATATTCATGTTTCCTGTCACATAAGTCCAAATACTTTAAAAGAGAAAATAAGCTAGAAACTGTGTAACATAGACATTTCTAACATTTTCAAATCATTCAAATGTTATGAGGTAGCACATAAGTGAAAAAGCAAAATCAAAAAAAGATTTGCCAGGAACAATTACTAACATGGAAAACTTTAAATCCCAAACAATATAAACCATTAACCACTGTGGGAAGTACATTTAAGAAAACTGAATAAATATTAATACATAGTTTAGCAAAAACAAACAAATATACCAAAAATCTATCAACATCTGACTCTTTTGAAGGGCAAAACTGTTTCACAGAGGCATGAGTTGTTTTTTCTTAAGATAGCAACACAGGATATTTAAGGAAAATGAAATTCATCTAGATAAAAGACAGAGTGAATGCTAGTAAGGCAAGAAAATCTACAAGATAGATAAAGAAATGGTTCTACATATTGGTTAATTTGAAAAGTCAGGAGATAAAGAGGGTTTGTGAATAGGTTCTACTTACAACATAAGCTTACTTGAAAAACCAATTAAATGCAGAGAGTTACTTGTAAGATGATAAATACTAGCATTTTTCAAATATTTAAGAAGAGACAACATGTAAAAGACAGCTTTAGAGAAAACCTTAAGACTTATGTGATATTAAATTTTAGGGCTAAAAAATGTTCTACCAATTCACTTCCAATCTGAGGCTTGAGTGCCATGGTAAAGGGAAGAAGGCACTCAACCAAGCTTCATGATTAAATACAGTAGAAAACAACCAACCTCATTGACCATCCATCAGTTCTGAAGAGGAACTGCCTTTTATTACATCTTTCAGATGTTTGTCTCTTCCCATGCTAAAGAGTTATCTTGGTTCTAAGCCAAAACACAGATGTAGGCTATGATAACATCCTAGGCAAGAAAGCTGAGCGTAATTCTTTGACATAGAATCAAAGGAAAAATTATAGCCTAGACATGTGAAATGTTATCAGTAAGTACAACCGAAACAGCCTGGAAAAAGGGCAGCATTACGTCCATGAAACGGTTATGTGCATTTCCAACAGTAGACTACTGATCTACTTAATAACATTCTAGTATTAGGATTAAGGGCATAGTTACAAGAGTCTCAATAAAGCATTTCCAGCAGAACCTCTACTCTTAATCAACATTTATTAATCTATTTATTGGTATATGCCTGAAAACAACAATAACATTTCTTTTAAAATACTGTATGTATAATTAAGAGCATCCAAGTCACTGAGAACTTACTTTGTGAAAATTACCATGGTATTGTAACCATTCTACTAACCTTGAAAGGGAACAAAAAGGATGAGATTTAATGATGTTTTAATCTTGGCAAAGAGGAGAAAAATATATACAGAACTTATAAAATGGTGGCCGAGAACTAGCATAAACTGGCATTCATCTGGAATAATAAAAATACAATAGAGTTCTTATTAGGCACTATATTAATAATTATATATAGTATCTCATTTGCTTTAATTCTATCAGCACCACCAAGACACATGATATTAAAATTATCTCCCTTTTACAGTGTGGAACTGAGGTCAGGTGGGCATAATATAAAGCTAGTAAAAGAAAAAGATTTACTCAGCTCAAGAATCCAGGCCTCACCGACAGGGTGTTACTGTGTCTCGAATACGAAACATTATTATCAGTATGAGTTCAGCACAGAAGAGCTACAGACAGCCCTTTCTATCTGAGGGTTCCGTACCTACAGAAAACAACCAATCACGGATCAAAAATGTTTTTAAAATGCTCATCTGCATTGATCATGTACATAGTAGACTTTTTCCCTGTCATCATTCCTTAAAGAATATAGTTACGACACTATTTCCTTAACCCTTACATTTTATTAGATAGTAAAAGTAATTTAGTAAGTATATAGGAGGATATGCTTAGGTTATATGCAAACACTATGCCGTTTTATGTGAGGGACTTGAACAGGCACATATTTAGGTGTCTTTAGGGGTTCTGGAAGCAAATCTCCTGTATCTACCAAGGGACAACTGTAAAAATGTGTGTGTATGTACCAGTAGATGCTGTGAAATCTCATTTTAAAAGTTCACTGGAATGCAGATTCAGGTATCACACAAGCAGTATGGAAACTATTGGCAATGCTTCAAATTTTATGTGACATCTGGACATTCTGTCTTTGGAGATGGGTCATATTTTATGTCTTTTAATTTCTACAATTCCTTAGATCCTACATGTAATAGCTAAACAACAAATAGAAATGAGACTAAGAAATTATTGACATTACAGACTTGGCAGCCCCTAACACTGCATGTGTTTTACCTCCAATCACCAGAGCTCAGTACTATTAAAAGCTATGAGAGATAAGCAGAAAGCTTGACTACTTTCTTCAGGGCTGTAGCATCAGTATCTTTGTCTGATACATAAGTAACAGGAATTTAACAGACATGTAGAGTGAATGAATACATGACAATAAGTTTTTCTTTGTATTCATATAAACTATGCTTTCATATAGAGTCAGCAAAGATCCAGTAATACATATGGACTACATTTTATTCTTTTGGCAATTAAAAAATTCAAAGTAGCCTGGCAATTTATTCCAGAGAAATTAACTGCACATGAAATATCAGCCTATATACCTATATTCCAACACAATGTCTTCATGAGCTCTCTAACTAAAACAACCACCTCAGACTTGAAGCACCACAAAAATATCTAAGTGTCTATTTCTCAACAGTGCTTTCCACAGGGTTCTTTACAGTGGTAAATTTTCACTGAAAAATTGCCATTATGGGTCATAAGAGTTATTAGCAGAATGACTAGGGTATCATATCATTTGAATTGATAAATAAAAACTCTTATGTGACAAAAAGAACCCCCCCAAAAAACACATCCTTTCACAAATAACACTGATTTTTTTTTTACATGAAGGAGGCCTATAATCTAACTTTAAATAAAAATTATTCAATTTAGCAAATGAATGTATCCTTCTTTTCACAGGATATTCAGGCAACAGAAACGTATGATGCATAACAACTTACACTAAAGCCTTCTAACTAGCATTTGACCGGGCCAGTGTGCGTGTATGTGCTCACACATAGAAACACTGATGATTAGATGAGCTTTACTAAACTCACCTTATGCTGAACATCTCTATGTCTGTCTGAAGAAACTGTGGGTAAATTATAAGGCGGAGCTCTCACAATCCAGTGGAGAAGTCATGAGTTAAAGCAGGACCAAGTCAGAATTTAGCACTTTTAGCTAATTAAGGCTAAACAATGGAGTTTTAGCCCAATTTACATGTCCTTGGTAAAAAGAGACCCAAATGAAACATACCTGAATTTAACACGTAGGATTTCTTTTACTATTAAAATGTACAGATTTTCCATTATAATAATATTTATCTTTCCTTAATATATTCACAAATTCAGCAAATGCAATCATGACACATTTTTAAGACATCAAGGAATCAAATTCATTTCATTCAAGTTACTGAATTTCAAAAGAAAATTAATTCATTTTACACTTCAGGTGAAGAGAAAACCTGAATCTTTTCTAAGTGGAACCATCACCTCCAGAGAAAGACCTAACTTGTTAGTTTTACTCAAAGAGTATTCTCATGTAACACTGGAAGGTTCTAACTGGAGTTCCACTGGTCCAAAATATATTTAGTGAAATATATTATTAAATATTGGAAAGTCTGGGCCTTTAAAAATGTTGTGGCAAAGACTTTCCAAAAGATCTTGTTAAACTAATAAATGAAGTATGAGAAATGTATCCAAGTGGATAGGTAATCTCCTTTTCCATTGGATCTGCTTTATCCTAGGTGCTAGGCACTCTGATTTTCCTGGATAACAAAATTTGGTTCTCTTCAGTTTTCTCATTCCATTCAGAAGTATCCTTCTGGAGAGGAAGAGTTATAAGATGAAGAGTGAAATCCAATAAGCCTTTGTTTCCTAGCTCTTGTCCACTTACTCAAAATTTCAGATGAAGCCAGTAGAAGAATGTTCAGCACTACTCTGGTGATCTGATTGCTATTTTTAAGCACTTTTTTCCAGATTAGTTGTAATTCTCTTCCTGAAGTAAAAGGGAAGACCACGGAGGCTGAAGACAGCTATCTTCCATTTGCAATTAAGGCAGTGTTTGAAGCTAATTATAAATATCTGTAATTTCTGAAAGAAAAGAAATACACAACAAACAAAGCAGCCTCCCTTCTTCAACAACTTACATACATAACTGCAACTATGATATCTTTGTAGAGGACTGAAAGACAACATAGATAATACTCAAAAATACTTGAAATGAGAAAGAATGTCCTACTCCTGTGAACACTTCACCTTTTAACATGCACAGACAAGAGACACAGGGATTATACATACACACACACAAACATTTTTGAAAGATTTACTTCAGAGGAAGAAATTTTGTAAATGACACAGTGTCTAAAGGCAGAAATGCATTCATTGAAAAAGTTTCTACATCAGCTTATAAAAACAAGGTTTGATAACCATTTACACGGTTCAGAAATTAAAGACTAGAATTCTTATACTGGGTTATTCCATAAGTGGGATTTTTTTTAATCCTTAGACGTTAATAATCCTATTTATAAAAATTATAATAAATTAAAAATATAAAACAGCAGTTCAAATGTTTGGTTCAAAATTTTAAAAAGGACATATTCCATAAATGGTATGGAGACAGAGCATAATTTGTTTCATTTCTAGAGTTTCTTTTCTCTAATGAGCACATGCTGCTTCAACAATGTAGAAAATAATCTTTAATTTTTGAATATTTTCATACTGTCTGTAAAACGCTCCAGTTGTAGACAGAGAATTAGTATCAGTGCATTGACTTACAAGAAAGATTTAGCTTGTTAATATACGTGTGGGTCTCTACAATTTTTAATTAACAGACATGCAATGTTTTATTAAATACAATCAGAACATCTTTGTACAGATAACGTAGTGAATAGGCCACTGATGAATGAGAATTTATAATAGAAAAATAAACACAAGTTATGACAAGCTAAATTTTCTGTTTATGTTTTCTAAAAGCAAAAATAATACCTATAATATGAATGCTCATGTAGTTGAGGATCTCTAAGAACCCGAGAAATGATCTAATACAATTTAATAGAAGTGTTACCATTTCATTGCTTAGAAAATGAACATAAAATGAAGACTGTATTAAAAGCCAGTTTTACAAAATTATTAAACATTGTTTTAAAACTGATAATTTGGAGGCACAGTGCTGCCAATACACTATATATACTGATTGATATGAAATGGTTGCTAAATAAATTTATCACACTGATTATAGCTATGAAAATGTTCTATACCACAATAAAATAAAATCATATAACCTTCTATGAAATTACACATTATCCTAAATAGCTCTCTAATACAGACCTGCTTAGAATCATGTGTTTTATTCTCTTTTGAAACAGGATTTTCTATAGTGTTTTGTACAGAGACACATACCCACACATTTAATTAAAGGTTAAATTAACGGTCTAAATATTTTAAATTGACATTCATTTATACCAAAGGAACAAGGACAGAAAAGCAAAACTGGTATTCTTTTTACATACTCATCATAATCACTGCTTGATCCAAATTAGTGATCTAGCTCACTTAGCATCATTTTATTTAATATGTGGAGGTCATTATAAATTCATTTGCAAGGAAATCTACTAAACAGAAAACTGAGGTTTGAAGATGCAGTAGGAAAGTACTCAATATCAATTGGAATGGTTGATTTTGGTCTTCTTCCCATCACTGCAGAAAAATTTAATTCAAAATTTCATTATAGGATTTAAATCAGATAAACTAGTAGCTTCAGCAAGCATTTTCTTTTGTGTATATGACCTCGAGTCAAAAATACAATAGCACATTTTCATACTGAATATTAATGTCTTAGTCATAGATCTACAGTGGCTTCAGCTGTACATTTAATAACTTGACCATAAAGTCAACACTCAACACTGCCTTAGTGTTTTCAACAATTTCAGAAGCTAAATTCATTTGTTTTATCTATGTCCAATGTGAATGCTGATTAATTTCATTTACAGGTGCTTATATTCACGGTCACCACTATGTACAATTTCACAATTTTTACACAAAGTTTTATTCCTGCCAGCTTTCAGTATGCTATTCAAGGTAAGGCAGACACAAGCAAAAATAAAGAATCTCTAATACTCCTTTCCATTTTCTACACATAAGCAGTGATCATGCAGCAATCTGAGATACAAAAGTTTAAGGATATGGAAAGGTGCACTGTTGCATAACTTTCAAACACTGCATGCTCATGAGACTTTACTATTAGCTAACAACTAGTATAATCCTACTTCCAATTTTCTTTTCATTACAATGGCAAGTCACTGCTGGGAAAAAAACAGAGCTTTTTCAAGATAAATTCTTAAGAAATAGAAACTGGTTCCATAGAATTAATCATAGACCAACCACAGGAAACTCAGCAAATGTCTTGAAAACCAAGTTTAACGTTTTCTCTTTTACAAAGGCCTTGTGCCTAGTAAAGGTGGAATGTAAGAAGCCAATGAAGACGCCTCAATGCCTTTCCTTCCTCAGGCCCACACAGTTTGTAATGACTGGCTATGCACTTTCTAGCTTCTAGAAGAAGGAGCAGTTTTTGTGTGTTTGGCCAAGTACAGTATAAGAGAGCAGTGGCTGCATGACAAATAGAAATTTGGATTCTGTTCCCAGGAGTGACTACTGAAATGGTCACTGTTTTTACTCAATCCAAAAATAGTATTGTGATGAGAACAATTAAATTCTTTGACATTTCCATATGTCTGAGTCCTAATACATCACACATTCTCTTAATTCATTTTAATTTGAATGAATGTTAGGTAGAAATCTCAAGAAATTTATTTTAGCTGCTTTTTTTTCCTCTTGGTAAACTCAATTTTTAAAAATCTAGAATAGTCATTTTCAAAGGACATGAATAAAAATTTATAGAAATAGAAGTCTGATAGAAGAATTAAAAAATTCAGAACTCATGAGTTGAATCAAAAGTTCAAACAATTAAGCAATTTACCTTCTATAACCTAATAAAAACTTAATACCGTATAAGCACAATGTTTAACATAAACCAAGGTAAATATTCCTTTGTTGATCCATAAGCATAATAGTCATAAGGAAATAAGCATTGTAATTATTAACCATCACTCTTTTTAGAGGCTTTGGTTTCTTTTTTAGTACATCTGGTGTACTAGGGAAACAGGATGATTAGATTTATCGAAGCTGAAATTAAAAAAAAAGCATACAACAGATTCACTTATGAATCTTTTTGAGACACAGTTAACATATACATAATTATGTCTATTATAAATATTCTAATGTTCTGAATTAATTTGTAACAAGTAAATACGACTACACAAACCACTTTTGTTCGTTATTTCACAAAAGTAAAAATTGTGAATCAAAGAAGTAAAAGACCAATTTTTCTCTTAGACTATAAATTATTTCACTATCTAACCCTCCATGACAAATCATGAGTGTTTTTATAACAGTACAGTACTCCAACCCCTGACTCTGAAATAGAATAACAAATTCACACTATTTCAATTTATGTAAGTTTATTATTAACAGAAATTTGACAAAAATACCTTTAAAGTGCTAGATAAATATAAAACATTGAATGGTTATTACTATTCTTTCTCTTTTTTTACACAATAGTATTGTATTAAGCCCCCGAATTTACAGAATTAAAAAAAAGGATTTTTCTAACAAATAAGCAGATAATTTACAATAAAACTACTGAGCATTAAAAAACATATTGAAGTATAACTTTAAAATCTTAAAGACAAGCTACAATACAAAGTTATGAAATCTATGAATGCAAATCTGTAATATATAGTATGCCCTACTCTGGATGTAAAATACATTTTTTTCTGTGCTTAAATAATTTTGCTTTACATGATGTTCAGAAAAACATTTTAAAAGAAAAGTGTTTTACCTCCCTAAAATGGACATAACAGGCTTTATGATAGCAGTCATTCAAAATATGTCAATGAAATATTCCAAGTAAAATGGTAAAGAATATGTGAATTTTAACAGTTTAGATCTGACTAATCATCATCATCATCATCATCACTACTGTTATTATGAGTCATAATCCACTCCCTGTAGACCTGAATTTTCTGTAAGCATGGTAAAGGAAAAGAGAAGCATAAAGGTTAGTAAAGTATGTCAGACTGCTTTGAAAAACATGTAAAATTATGAAATGTTTAAGGAGTTAGTAGCTGTCATTCAGGCTGTAATTATGGATATAATATTTCATAACTGAACGGGCCTAAGACTGAACTCCATTGGTTTTATACACACTCAGTGTATAAAACACTAATTTTCTAGTAAGCAAATTTGATTACCAGGAAGCATTAAAATAATATGCTACTTTCTGGACAGAAAGGTACAGTGAAAGAATGTATTTTATATTTAATTATTATATATGCACATATATAACTTAGTGGACACAGATAATCTTTTATAGGAAATGAAAATTAAAAGGAGAAACATCTGAAAGCATTGAACATTTCTTAAGGCACCATCATTAAATCCCTTAGGTGAGACTTTAAATTCAGTTTATAGTCATCTAGTTATTTTTCAGAGTATTCATACAGTTTAACACGTTTGCTATAATACAATTGAACTCAGTAGTGCTGATTTAAAAACCAGCACTACCACTAAAATAACAATCCACTTCTTACACCTGTAAGACAATAATGGCAACTGAAAACATGCCAAGGCATCTCATTAATTCCTATAGGTTCTCTAGCTAATGCTGTGCTTAACACTCTTGCTGAAAAGTAAGTAATGACTGACAAAGATGATGAGATTTTAGCCACTAAAGTAGCTCTTTTGGCTGAGATTGGCCTACTAAAAATAATATGATTCTTTAAAAATAGTCAGAAAGGCCTGTGCATCCCAAATAGAGCTTTAGAAAACGATAAAGGTATATAGAATAAATTTATTTGCCACTGAAATAAAATACCAACCACAAGAAGTTTTTGGTAACTCATATTTTCCTACGCAACACATATTTCTAAATTCTCCTCACTACTCTTTCTGAACTCCTAATAAATTTATTAAAAGTGTCTCTCAAGGGCTGGGGATTTAGCTCAGTGATTAGAGTGCTTGCCTTGCAAGCACAAGGGCCTGAGTTTGATCCCCAGCACCACAAAAAAAAAAAAAAAAAAAAAAAAAAAAAAAAAAAAAAAAAAAAAAAAAAAAAAAAAAAAAAAAAGATTAAAAAAAAAAAGTGTCTCTCAAGATGTATTTTTAGTTTTTTTCAAAAAAGATTAGAAAATCATTCACGTTAGCAACAACTGTGCTCTAACAAGGGAAAATAGGTAAAACTTTTCAATGTATTAGCCATCGGTGACTTTTGCAACTCTCCTATCTTCAAAAACGCTAACTGTAGAGATTGCATGATATGTTCTCTAAAGCACAACCTTTCAATAGAATGCTAATTCTGTTCCAATATGCAAGTCTTTCGATGCTTTAAAAACATTTTCAAGTCACTTTACCTAACACTGTCCATTAGCTCTATGGTTACATTTTAATCTACTGCTGAAAGGACCACACGGATGCAGTATTAAATCCTCTGCATGTAGTGGGAGAAATACTCAAGTTTTAAATCTTTACCCTGGTTATTTTAAACATGACAATATTTAAAATACCAAAGGTACAAAGTTCTACATAGTAGGGATTATTACCATACTTTTGAGTCTAGTTTTTTCAAACAAAATGCTTTAATGTAGCACCACTACACCCCAGAGACAACTTCACAGTGGCACGGCTTTGTACACGATTACTCTGTTACCAACACCATAACCTGGATTTGTAGAAGTCCAATTTTTTAAGTAAGAAAGTTGCCTGTATAAATATAATATTCTACCTTCCAACTATTTTTCCAAAAGCTAACCTTAGTGAAAGATACTGATGTGCATGAGAACTGAGTATCAAAATCCGCACAGTTTTACATATACTACACTAGGACAAAGCAGGAAGATCATGTCCATTAAGTGTATTCAAAAGCAAAGCATGAGAATTGAAGAATAATCTGCAAAAGAATAATATGTTCCTGAGTTTTGTTCTTCCTTTGTCATGTCTAGCTGGAGGAAAGGATTCTATGTGATACAAAAACTACCAGTGGTTTGATAAACAGAAGGAAGAATCCCAAATAGAACTAGTTTAACTGGCTAAATACCACCAACTATAAGGGTGCATGAGGCATTTGGGCTTTCAACAAATCTAGCAAATCCAGTGTAGAACTAATAATAATCTATAAAAAGATCAGATATATTAAAATTTTTATTAAAAATTACCATTACAAAAGCTTTTTATAATATTCAAAATATTGAAATAGGTATATGTAGTTTGTAAAAATTTTAAGACTAAAATCTACTGTTGGCTTTACTTGCAAAGTCATGCATTAAATGTTTTCATATCAAACTTTTTGATGCCTGTAAAAAAGAAAAAAAATCTTGTAGTAAATAAATACACTGGGAAGCCTAATAAGAGAATCTAATAAATAGAACTATGCAAAACATATAAAAATCCAAGCAATCTAATATATATTTAAAGCACTGAATACCTACTTTAAAAAAATCTACTTGACTAATCAATTTTATGTGTCTTCACTCACCTGTAACATTTGATTCCCAGTACCATCCCTCAACCTGTACGGTCTGATAACTCCATCTTCATTAAAGAATCGAGGAGGCCGTAGACTCTCCACTTCAGAAGTCTCTGTAGCTCTAGAGGAAAAAACAAATAACTTGATTTAAAAAATTTATTCAAACTTGTAAAAGCATCTATTAAAAAGAATCTTCTTTTAGATAAAATAAGAATACCACATCACTTTTCTGTTCTGAAATTTGTTT
This sequence comes from Hystrix cristata, assembly GCA_004026905.1. NCBI lineage: Eukaryota > Metazoa > Chordata > Mammalia > Rodentia > Hystricidae > Hystrix > Hystrix cristata. Next base: position 98,412 of record PVJO010001363.1, on the reverse strand, counting down.
TTAATGATATAATTAAATTATTTAGAAAAATATAAAACTGTAAAGAAGTTTGTTAATAGATTCTCTTGGATTTTTTGTGATAATAAAGCATCAAAAATAATGGTAGTGTTGCTATTTTTTCAATTTATTATTTTTAACTTCTTTTTATTTTCTTATTCTCTTCTCTAGTTTCTCCAGTATGATTTTAGATATAAAAGAGGACTGCAGGGATCCTTGTTTCTGACATTACAGGGAAAGCTGAGTTCTCCATGAAGTATAGGTATTAGCAACTTTTTTTTAAAAAAAGGTACCCCTGGGCTGGGGGTTTAACTCAGTGGTTAAAGTGCTTGCCTTGCAAACACAAGGACCCGAGTTCGATCCCAGCATCCAAAAAAAAAGGTTCCCCTTTTATCAAGCCCAGGAAGTTCACATCTACTTTTAGTACGATTATAGCTCATCTTTTTTGGTTGTTGTTATTGCTGTCTTTAAAAATCATGAATAGGCAATGTACTTTAAGTTGAGGTTTTTTTATTATAATCATAATGCTTCATCTTATTAAGCCTATTAATGTTAGGAATCATATAACACGATTTTCCAGTGTTCGAATACTTTCATATTCTTATTTGGGCTTGAAGTATGCTACATTAAACACATACACACATTGATGAATTTGAAACGGTAATATTTCACTTAACATTTTTGCCCATATGGTCATGGGTACATACAGATGGATAAATTCTCCGATTAATAGCAAAACAGACACAATGAAAATCAAACAAAAATGATCCAACTATAACAGATTTACTTTAGCAACAAAGACATAAATAGGAGGACAAAAAAAAGATGAGAAAAGATAAGGCATATAAAAGTAATTAAAAAGAAAGAGCTGGACTGTCTATACTAATACCAGAAATAATATTTAAATAAGAAATTCTCATTTACACAAAGAGGATATTTTATAGTGAGAAAAGAGTCAAACCATCAGAGAGATGTAAAATTTAGAAACATATAGGAATTTACCAAAAGAACCCCCAAATACATAAAGTAAAGACTAACAAAGACAATTCAACAATAGTTGAACATTCCAATGCCCTAAGTTCAATAATGAATACCATACCAAACAGAAAAGATTAGCAAGGAAATGGAAGACTTGAACAACAGTATAAACTTCCTAGACAATATTCAACAACAGAAAAATATATACCCATTCATATGCACACGGAACATTCTCGCCAAGACAGACTGTATTTAAAGGTTTTAAAACATGTTTCAATACATATAAAAGTACTGAAAACACACAAATGTACTATTTGGCTGTATGGGATAAAATTGAAATCTGTAAGAAATAAACTTCAAAATTTAAAAACTTCTGGAAATTAAGTAACAGAAGCTTAAATAATGAAAGATCAAAGAAGAAATCACAAGGAAAATTTACTACCTTGAGAAACGCAATATGCCAAAACTTATGACATGTAGCAGCAAAGAGAGGGCTCAGAGGTAACTTTATAGATTTGAATGCCTAAATTAAAAAAGATCTAAAAATCAATAATATAACTTTATATTTTAAGGAGGTAGTAGAAGAAAAGTGAATCAGACCCAAAACTGGTAGAAAAAAGAAAATAAAGATTAGAGCAGACATAAATAAAGCAGAATAGAAAAAATATCATTGCAATAAAAAATTGTTTGAAAAGGTCCATATATGTAGACTAACAGAGAAGATTCAAGTGACTAATCCAGGAATGAAATGGGGGACACCATTACCAACTTCACAGAAAAAAAAGTATAAGAGAATACTGAGAAATGTAATCTTAACACTGAAGCAACCCTGAACATCATATATATAAAATAGTTTCTTCCTCATCACCACTTTGTTCTCCTTATCTCTTTCAATCTGATTTCCTTCACAGAATAACATTTTTTTCATCACGTAGCATATACTTACCAATTACATATTTTTTAATTATTCTCCCACTAAAATATAAGCTTTATGAAGACAGAACAATTGCCAAATTATTGTCATTGCTAGTTTCTCTAGTTAGAAAAGTGTCTAATAACTATGTATTATAGAAACATAAAAGTTTATGTGTGTATTAAATACCTTACTGTGTCTAAACCATGGATTTACTTGTCATTCTGATTTATCAAAATTGAGTGAAATGTTAAATTCTTCCAACATTATTATACATTTGGGAAGTTCTTATAATTTTACCAATTTTCCTTTATAAAGACTGGAGCTATTTTATGAACTACATACAAGTTCAAAACTATCATCTTCTTGGTTAATTGTTTTTTAGTTATTGGCTAATTATTTATTCCAAAAATGTTTTTGCCTTAAAATCTGTTTCATCTAATTCTAACAAAAATATGCTCTTCAAAAATGATACGACATTTGAATGCTTGATGCCAATTATTTCCTTTCCAAATTGTAATTTATTATTTCATACTAATTTAGTTCTTTCAATGTTGGCTTCATATAGCTTACATTTATCTGCTAATTTATGTTTCACCTTTGATTCTTATAACTATTTTTTCTTTTGGTTTTAATGTCCTTCTCCACAAGCACATCCTTTAATACTTTTCAGTCTTCTTTTTTTGGAAAATGTTTTATTTTTTCCTTTATCTCTGATGGCAATGTTGCTGGTACAGAATCGCAAGGTTTTGGCTAAATGGAAAGTAACTCTAGCAGCTTGAGCAGAAGCCTGCATAGCAGTGTATTTTGAAATCCTTGTTTCACAGGCTTTGAGCTCCTCTGATGGCTGTGACTCAACACATCTTATTTATAAAAGTAAAATTACAGGTAAAGGAGACTGATCATCTTTCCCTATCTTAATTCTACATTATTATAAAAACAGAGACAAAGAAGAGAAAGAGAAGGAATAGATGTAACAGTTTTATAGTAAGATGATAAGGGAAGGGTGAAGATGCAATGAGCTTGAACCAAGGAATATAAAATGCTACTTTTTTCAAGGACACAGACCCATTAAAAAGTAGTATGGAAATTTAAGAATGAGTCATTTCTTTAGCTTATAAATTATATGAGGGTTATACAAAATTGGTTCACAGTCTTCCCAGCTATATAAAGCTGTTCTACTTGATTATTAAAAAAAAAAGAAACAATACAGAATATATTTGCTAATTTTACAACAGTGTAAGATTCATTATATAGTTATTGAGAGTTGGTTCAAATGCCTGTGTTCTTTCTGATAAAGGTCTCACCTTCCCAGTGTGCCCCTGTTCTTCCAAGGTCTGGCTAACCTTGCAGGAACAGCTTTACTATCAAGAAAGAGTTTACTTTGACATGCACTCTGGCAGCATCCCAGGTCCCAGGGAGACCCAGGGTGAATGCCTGAGGTAAAGTCGTGCACGCCCATTTCCTGGAGGGGAGCATTCCTTTGTCAGAACATAGATAACTTCAGCTGCAGCACCCAGGTGCGTGCTCTCTCGCGCTCTCTCTCTCTCTTCTCTCTCTCCCACTCTTGCTCTCTCCTTCACTCTCTCTTCTTCTCTCTCTTCTCATGCCTGCCAAGGTTGCTGATGATTTCTTTCGCTCCTGTAGCTGATGTTTTCGCTTATGAAGCTGATGTTTTTCGCTCATGGAACTGATGATACTTTTTCCTGTGTGTCTCGATGGGGGCTGCTGCTGGCAGCGCCTCTATGACTGCTGTTTTCTTCTCACGTCCCACGTGGTGCTGCTTCTCTAGCAAAAGTTAAGACCTCTGCTTGAACTACTCCTGTGCTGCGGATTGCCGGTGATAGAAACAATAGATTGGTGGTATGATTTCCTAGAGTTTTTTTTCCTTTTCTCTTACTTTCTTTATTGTTATTAAAAAACTTAATTTATCTTTGTGAGTGGTATCTTGTCTCCTTCCCCGCAAATCAAGCCCTAAAACAGTAAGTCCATGCACGGAGACAGCAAGCATTTACCCCCTTGCTGTTACAAACAGACATGCAAGCATTAGACTAATATATTTCAATAAATATGCTTAAAAAGTTATTTAACTTGACAATCTATTCCTGAAAGCAGGTACTGTGAATAAATGACAAATTACAGAGGTGACAGGACACGATGGCAGCAAATTTAACAATGAAAATAAATGAGGAAATTCTATATAGTCTGCCATAATTAAGTGCTCACAACCGAAGGGCAGATACACTTCATTTCTCATAGCTGAAATATTTTACTTATGTGTCACACCAAAGGTAGTTTACCTTTTTATTCCCTGAAATGTACTGCTAGCCATGTCTATAATGCCTCCAGTTGGCCTGGCCACTGCTCCAACTAAACCTTTCCCAACACCTTTAAAGAAACCAGCTGCTCCTTCTTTCTGAGCCCCTACAAAGAAAAAACATTAACTTTTTAGGCAACTGGATCAAGACTGAAAATAGAATCAACTTTTGAAATATATCTCCAAAATGAACTCCTATACTTGCCTTTGATTGGTTTTGTAACAATTCCTGTAATGCCACTTACAAAACCCTGGAGAGAAACCACAATTGAAAATTTATATTACTTTCATATGATGCTTAGACAAGTCTGACTTAAAACAAAAAACAGAGTTCTTTTTATATACCATATTAGCATATTTCCTAAGTATTTTATTTAAAGAGAATGTTTTTTGGGGACCACAGGTAAGTTTTATACTCTTTGCTCTTACAACATCCAAACAGTAATTTAAGGAGTAGGAGTCTTGTCTCTTTCCTCAGTCAGAATATGTTTTTAACACCTGTTCTCTATATATCCATAACCCTGTGAAATTTCTTACAGAAACCAAGCCTTTTCCTCCACGAGTGATCCCTTCTTTAAAACCAGCTGGTTGCTTATTCATGGCTTCTCTTCTTTTCTGCTGGTAGTCTTCATCCATAGTTATAGCTGCTACACCTTTAGCCATAGCACCAGTGATTTTTGAGGCAGCACCAGCTAATCCACCTAACAGAAATTATAATATCTTTAGTAAAAGCAAATGTGTTATTACTTTCTACCACCACCAAACTTGGCATTCTCTTTCTTACCAACAGCTCCACCAACAAGTGCCTTGAGTCCTAGTGCCATTCCCTCCACAAACTCTTCAGGACCCTGGATGGCTCCCTACAGTAACAAAAAATAATTTTTAGAAAGTTATATTTAAAGGTGAATTTACTGATATAAATGAACAAAGTGGTAGTGATGAAAAGAATAAAAATTGCTCAGAGGAAGTGACGCCAGCAAAAAAAGTTTCACATTAAAAAGAATTCTTAGGGATAATTTCATGCCAATGAAAGTATAACAGATAAAATATTGGAAGCGGTTCTATACTTAGAAAAACAAGGCTTGCTCTGTAAATTCTATGATGAAAAGAAAGTACTTCAACTACTAATGACAAGTCAAAGAAATGAGTTTAAATTCTTAATGCTTCTAATGTTTTAATATTAAAATGTATAAAATATCAGTTTTACCTTGTTTTTAATTACCCTATATATTAAAAGTGAACAGGTATTTATATATAATAGAATACTACTCTGTAATAAAGAAGGATAAATCTGAGTCATCTGTAGGAAAACAGAAGTACCTGGAGAATATACTGTTAAGTGAAATAAATCACACACAGTTTAAATATTACATGTTTCTCTTACATGAGAAACCCCAAGTATAAGTAAAACAAAATAAAAGATAATAGGAGGGACTGGGGACTTAGCCCAGTGGTTAGAGCACTTGCCTAGCAAGCACAAGGCCCTGAGTTCAATCCACAGTCGCAAAAAAAAAAAAAAAATAATAATAATAATAATATTCTTTTCTCCATTGGAGATTACTTTGCATAGTACCAGCTTCTATGGTCATTTTTACAGTTCCATATGTGCAAATCAAGATTACCCATACATGGTTATCTTCCATTATAATCTGAAGTCTATCTCCTTTTTATATTCCAAAAGAATACTTAAAATTCAGTATAACTTAACAAAATCTTAAATTGTCCAAGCCTAAATTGAAATTATCCCATGCATACTATCAGACCATACTGCATTGAAACTGGAAATAAACAGCAAAAGGAACCAAAAAAAATTCCATAAACACATGGAAATTAAATAGCATGCTCCTGAACAATCACTGGGTCAGAGAAGAAATTAAAGAAGAAATTAGACAGTTTCCACAATTGAATGATAATGCTGATACAACTTACGGAAATTTGTGGGACATAATGAAAGCAGTTCTACGAGAGAAATTTACAGCATTGAACACCCATATCGGAAAAAAAGAACAACCTCAAATAAACAACCTAATGTTGAACCTCAAGCTTCTAGAAAAAGAAGAGCAATCAAACCCAAAGCCCGTACAAGGGAGAATATTATAAAGATCAGAGCTGAAATTAACGCAACTGAAACTAAGAAAACAATACAAAGAATCAATGAATCAAAGAGTTGGTTCTTTGAAAAATTAAATAAAATTGACAAACTCTTAGCCAACCTTATAAGAAAAAAGGAAAGAAAAGACTCAAATTCATTCAACTAGGAATGAAAAGGGTGAAATTGCAACAGATCCTGCAGAAATCCAAAAGATCTTCAAAACCTACTTTGAGAACCTGTATTCTAATAAGATCGAAAATACAGACAAAATAGTCAGACTTCTAGATACATATGAATTACCAAAACTGGATCAAGAAGATATAAAAACTCTAAATAAATCAATATCAGCCACTGAAATTGAAGAAGTAATTAAAAACCTACCAACAAAGAAAAGCCCAGGTCCTGACGGATTCACTGCAGAATTCTACAAGAAATTTAGAGACGTTTTAATGCCACTAATTCTCAAACTCTTTAATGAAATTGAAACAGAAGCAATACTCCCAAATTCATTCCTGGAAGCAAGCATTACCCAGATACCAAAGCCAGAGAAGGATCCAGTGAAAAAAGAGAACTACAGGGCAATCTTATTAATGAACACAGATGCAAAAATCCTCAATAAGATACTGACAAACAGAATGCAACACATTATCAAGAAGATTATACACTATAACCAAGTAGGATTCATTCCAGGGATGCAGGGATGGTTCAACATATGCCAATCAATAAATGTGATACACCATATTAACAGAGCCAAGGACAAAAACCATATGATCATCTCAATAGATGCAGAAAAGGCATTTGACAAGGTCCAACACCCATTCATGATAAAAGCCCTGCAGAAAACTGGAATACACAGTCTTTATCTCAATCTGATAAAAGTCATCTATGACAAACCAACAGCCAACATCATACTAAATGGTCAAAAACTAAAAGCTTTCACTCTAAAATCCGGAACAAGATAAGGATGTCCACTCTCACCGCTCTTATTCAAATATAGTTCTGGAGCTGGGGATTTAGCTCAGTGGCTACAGTACCTGCCTTGCAAGCACAAGGCTCTGAGTTCGATCCCCAGCACCAAAACAAAACAAACCAAAACAAAAAATATATAGTTCTGGAAACATTAGCCAGAGTAATTAGACAAGAGAAAGAAATAAAAAGAATAAGGATTAGAAAAGGAGAAGTTAAATTATTATTATTTGCAGATGACATGATACTCTATGTAGAGGACCCCAAAAACTCCACCAAGACTTCTAGATTTAATAACCAAATTCAGCAGCGTAGCTGGATACAAAGTCAACACTCAGAAATCAATATAATTCCTGTATACAAACAACAGACTCACCGAGAGAGAAATTAGAGAAACAATACCTTTCACAATAGCATCCAAAAAAATGAAGTGCCTAGGAATCAATCTAATGAAGGAAGTAAAAGATCTATACATTGAAAACTACAGTATTTTGAAAAAGGAAATTGAAGAAGATACCAGAAAATACAAAGATATCTCTTGCTCCTGGGTAGGAGGAACCAATATAGTGAAGATGGCCATACTCCCAAAACTGCTATATAGATTTAATGCAATCCCAATTAAATTACCCATACCATACCTCACAGAATTAGAGAAGACAACCCTAAAATTCATTTGGAACCAAAGAAACCTAGAATAGCGAAAGCAATTCTGGGCAACAAAAGCAAAGCAGGGCCCATCACAATCCCTGACTTAAAACTATACCAAAAAGCTACTGTAATAAAAACAGCATGGTACTGGCACAAAAACAGACCCCAGGACCAATGGAACACATTAGAAGATGAAGAAATAGGTTCGAACACTCTCAGTCACCTTTTCTTTGACAAAGGGGCCAAACAACCTCACTGGAAGAAAGACAGTCTCTTTAATAAATGGTGCTGCAAAAACTGGCTCTCCACATGCCGAAGGTTAAAACTAGACCCATATCTTTCCCTATGCACTAAGCTAAAATCAAAGCAGATCAAAGATCTAAATATTAAAACAGAAACACTAAATCTATTGGAAAATAGAATAGGTAGAACTCTTGAAGACATAAGTGTAGGCAAGGACTTTATGAACTGTAATATTTCCAGTTGCCCAGGAAATATCACAAAGAATCAACAACTGGGACCTGATCTTAATAAAAAGCTTTTGCACAGCAAAAGAAACAACCAACAGAGTGAAGAGACAACCCACAGAGTGGGAAAAAGGTTTTGCCAGCTATGCATCTGACAAAGGACTAACATCTCGAATATATAAAGAACTCGAAAAATAAGACCCCCCACATTTAAAGACCCAATCCAAAAGTGGGCAACTGAAATGAATAGACACTTCTCAGATGAAGAAGTAGAAACAGCAGACAGACATACGAAAAAATGTTCACCATCACTGGTCATTTGAGAGATGCAAATTAAAACAACCCTGAGATTCTATCTCACTCCAGAAAGAATGGCTATTATCAACAAATCAGCCAATAACAAATGCTGGAGGGGCTGTGAAGAAAAGGGACCCTTTTCCACTGTTGGTGGGAATGTGGATTGGTGCAACCACTATGGAAATCAGTGTGGAGATTCCTCAGGGAACTAGGACTAGAGATTCCATTCAACCCAGCTAGCTATTCCACTTCTTGGTATCTTCCCAAAAGAATTAAAAGCATCATACCACAGCAATATATGCACATCCACGTTTATAGTAGCACAGTTTGTAATAGGTAAATCTTGGAAACAACCCAAATGCCCATCAACAGCAGAATGGATAAAGAAAATGTGGTTTTTGTATACAATGGCGTACTAACTCTGCCATAAAGAATGATAAGCTTGAGATATTCCTAGGTAAATGGCTGCATTTTGAGATCATACTCTTAAGTAAAATACATCGGACACACATGTTTAAATACCACATTGTTTCTCTGGTATGAGAAACTGAAAGTGTAAATAAAGACTAAAATGTAATATATTGGGAAAGGGAAGAAAATGTCCAAATGGGAAAGGGAACAAGGGAGGTGGAATGGAACAGAGGACAAGAGAAATAAGAAATGGAAGGAAAAAATAGAAACAAAGCTTTTGTAAATAGGGAGGGAGGAGGAGGTGAAGGGAGGGAAATGGGAGAAGAAGAAGCAACAAGATTTGTCACATACAGGTACAAATCCCCTATGATGAATGTTATCACTATGTACATCTAAAATGTACCATTAAAATAAAATTAAATTAAAAAAAATTGTCCATGCCTAGTGTTCCATTTTTGGAACATCCATAACAAAACACAATGAATTTTTTTCTTTTCAAATTATTGTTCCTTGAATTTTTCTCAGTAACATATATGAATTTTACAAAAAATTTAAAAAACTGTAATCTTTGGCATAAATGGATTGAGTTTAAATTTTGAGAGAAGAGGCAGAAGTTTCCTCCCAAAGTACCCCCAAACCTTACTGTTTGTTGAAAAGTATTATTATTCTGTATGTCTCCCAAAATTTATTTATAGCCACAGCTCAAGTTAACAATAGAAATGAAGTGTATATTCAATAGTACTAATTTGATACATTATACAATGCAAGGAAATTATTATACCTGATAAGGTTCATAAAAAAATGCCTCTACGCCTTCTGAAAATTCTCTAATTAGGCCAAAGGGATTTCCCAGAACATCAAGTCCAAGAATGAGTACATACATCTGCTTAATGGCCTAAAAATGAAATATGAACATTAATCAATTCAGACAATTAGCTCTATCATCCTTTTTTTTTTTTGGGGTCCTGGGGATCAAACTCAGGGCCTTGCATTTGCTAGGCAAGCACTCTACCACTGAGCTAAATCCCGAGCCCCAGACCTTTTATTTGTATAGATTATTTAGTACACACATACACATTCAGTTTTCTCAGGCCAGTATCTTTCCTATCAATTCCAACCAATCCTCTATCACCTTATCCATCACTACTTTACTTTAAAAAGCAATGTGGTCTTAAGGCAAGAGATTCTGTGACATTATAATTATATAAAAATAATATTTATCTAAAAGTATCTAAATTTATGAGTTTTTACTACCGCCAACATTTTATAGATTGGGTCAAATGATGCTGCGGGTCACACATTAGGTATATGGCAAAAGTGAGATCAATATACAGATTTCTTAAGTCATGCTCAGTGATTTATCCATTAGACAGACAGCAACTAACTCAGATGCTCTGTAAGCTGTATCATAAAATATTAATGAATGCATTTTAAAAAATAAGTGTGGTGAATTACTTAGTTAATATTCAAAGATTTACTTCAAATCCATACTGACCTCGAAAAAATTTCTGACAGTGGCTAAAAATATAAGGACAAAATAAAATGAAATTTCGGTTGGGGTCAAGTTTGCTTCTACAATTCTGAGAAAAAAACTCATGTTTTAAAATTTTGAAAACAGCTATTTACTTCTATGAAAAATCTATTTTATAATATGCACATGCATATTAAAACATATAAAGCTTCACTAGTCTGTCATTCTGTCCCTTTGTAAAATAATATCAGACAAACCTGTTTTGAGTAGTGTTTTATTACTTCAGATTGTAGTTGAGATGTCGTATGAAACTGATAGTTGAGTTCAAAAAAGGCAAGCCTGAAAAAAAAAAAACATGTGTATGTAGAGAGATCGTGAAAGCAAGTGAGTGCAAGAAAGAGATTAACTATTGAAGAATGATTTATTTTCTTTGTAAGTTTTTCTCCAAAGCTTTCCTTCTAGTACAGTTTTCTGTGTACATCTCTCTACATTCTAACCAAACAACCTCCTTAGTCTAATAAAATTTATGGATCATCAATATCCACGATTTTCATATAATGAGACCTCCTAGAGCCCATTCATGGATCACTAGGGACTATTTCCCAGTTCTATTGCATCATGGCTCATACGGAAAATGTTCAACACATTGAAGTAAAAAGAAGAGACTGCTTAAGAATGGCCATGGGTAAGGCAGGCATGGTGGTACATACCTTGTAATTCAAGCACTCTGGTAGGCCAAGGCAAACATATCAAAGTGTGAGTCTAACTTGGGCAACTTATGAGCAAGATGCTGCCCCCCCTCAAAAAAGAGGTCTGAGGATGTAGCTCACTGCAAGGGCCCTGGGTTCAAACCCCAGACACACACACACACACACACACATGTACACACACGCACAGACACACACACACACACACACACACACACACACACAAGATAAGGTTCAATTGCTGCAGGTTCTGCCTGTGGGCTGAAAGCTAAGGAATCAAATCAGCTTCTTTTATAAACCTATTCACAGCATATACCTGGACCCAATAATTGGGAAGCTCTAAGCTTCTTGTTGCTGATCATGAGAGCAACAAGATTAGAAATCTCATCCTATTCTATTGACATCAAACCTCCATTCGACTGTTACATAACTTTATCTAGCTTCAGAGTAACCTCATATAGTACTTACTAATTTTCACCACTGTTTTTAATAACCAAGTAGAAAGTCTACCTGAAAAGATCATTCTTTTCTAAAGTCTCCATTCAGGCTCACTGAGTCTCTGGTCAGGTATCTGACTAGCTTCCATTACGACTCACATTCAAATATAAATTCTTGACTATAAGATGTCTAAATGGATCTCTTTAATTTCCCTCATTAATGCATTTATTTTGTTCCAGTCACACTTCATTTGAAAAGCCTTGATCTTATGGGCTTTAAAGACACATTTTTCAAGCACTGTATCTTTAGGCATCCACATCTTATGAACCTTTCACTAGGTCAGGTTTTCTAAAAGTACATAAAAGTATGTATTCTGTACCTTTTTTTCTTAAGAAAATTATTTAATAATTATTCTGTAGTTTGGGCAGATAAAATGCTGTACTTATTTACACCGTATTCTGTTTAAAGGCAAAAGCCAGATTTTATCTAGGATCTGCAATATACTTTACATATTCTCATGTACAAAATTTTTAGATAAAATTGGATTGTTCATCAGTTTATAGTTTGACCATTAAACATACTTAAAAACTACATCTTGTACATCTGTAAGGGTGGCACCAATACTCTTCAGCAAAAGATTTAAAGAACGAAATGGAATCAGTCCTCCACGTTGTTCTGAATCTTTAGCTTCTTCTCTACCCGAACTCAGTGAAACACTTAGATGCAACTAAAGAGATAAAGGGATAGATATTTTAAAGTACTTTTTTTATACTGACAGTTTTAACTTTTGAAGACAGTACCATTTTAAATTCACACCATGATAAAGTTAACTGGGTTATGTCAAATTTAGTTAAGTGGAAAGTTAAAAAAATGTTTAAACCCAACATAGCTTTACTTAAGTTTTAAATTTAGCAACAAGGTAAGATATTTAGTTCAATTCTATTTTTTGACAAATTTAGGAAAACATTCACTTTTATACATTTCTTAATACCAACCTAGCAATAATTTCTTTCAAGTAGTATATCAGTACCTTATAGAAATTGTTTTAAAAATAGATTTGATTTTACTCAATGTCTAATTCTTAAATCAAGTACTTTATAAATTAAAACTAGTACACATGATACACAACATTTTGACAGTTGTCACCAAAATAGCTTTAACAGAAAATTAAGGTAAAATAATGTTTGGTAAAGATCTAAACATACGAACACATGCTGTGGGTGCTTACTATTATTTGGACATGATAAAAACTTACTTAAAAAATTGTTTAAGTATCATTCAATACTTATTTATATTTGTAACTTTCAAGCTCCAAAATTTCTGTCCTATTAAGAACATAACTGAATTGCTATATCCCACCAACGAGATCAAATTAATTAACTATTACATAGATTGTCAGAGATAAAAATGACTTATTATTCCCCTACCTTGATTGGAGATATATGAAAATATTCATAAAGACTGACTTGTGATTGATCTACTAATGAAACTGTTTCATATTCTTCTTCAAAAGCTTGTATGTTTTTATGAAAAAGTCCAGCCTATAAAAGGAATGTAAAATATTAGAAACTAAACAGACATGTCTGCACGACATTTAAGCCAATAGGTCACACTCCGCAGAAAGCTCTGCTGCAATATTCAGACTCCACATTGTTCACGACTGGAAGTTACTGCATCAGAAGAGACACTAACATCTTTATTGTTAGGAAAGCTCTGCCTCCCACTCAGAAACTGAAAAGCATATATTCTAAGGTTATGTTAAAAAACACCAAGCTTTTCCTCCTGTGACTGTGGCTCTTACTTCAAAAAGCCATTAATCCACTTGATGAAGAGAAGGCTAGGCGTATTTGTTTCTTTATACATAACTGCATAACCATTTGCAACATTTTGTTACCTGCCTTACTGCAGCCTCTAGAGGCTAGTAAGACATTTTTTAAAGGAGAATGTACTGGAAATAATTTTTCATGAAGTAATTAGTATTTATTTCATTCTTGATAACTGCTAATATTTTTTCCAAACACTCACAGACCTAGATTACTTCTCTGTGTTGAGAAAGGGCCCAAGAATTTGAAGATAAAATTTATAGTTTATGCAATTAAAAAACAGAGAAAAAGGAGTGAAGAAAAATGAGCTGAGTCTCAGAGAAACATGTGACACCTTTAAATATATTAAAATAGACAATATGGGAGGACAAGAAAGAAAGAAATAGAAAAAGTACTTGAAGAATATTTCAAATATTGACTGAAAGCTCTCAAATTTGTTGAAAATATAACCTGTATTTGAGAAAGCCTAATGAACTTATTCCAAGTACAACAAGTGCAAAGAGATTCACAATCACATTAGTAAAAATGTAAAAGTGAAAGAGAAAACCCTTAGCAGCACAGGGAAGAGAAAAACAATTACGTACAAGTCCAATAAGATTAATGTTGATTTCCTGGCAGAAACAAAAAGGGAAGAAGGTAATAGTAACATACTCAAAGTGCTAAAAAACCTTCTGACATATAGCATAGTTATGTATCAAAATGAAGATAACATACAGATATTCCCAGGTTAAAATAATCTTAGATTTTGTTCCTAGTATATCTGCCTTACAAAAAATCTTGGTGGAAAAATTTCAGGGTGAAAGTAAGTGATACCAAACTTTATAAACCCAAATGAAAAAACAAAATGTACCAGTAAAGGTAATTATGTAAGATAATATAAATGCATATTTTCCTTTCTTTCCTTAATTCATTTAAAAAGCAACTGCTTAAATATTATGCCTTAAGATTTGAACAACAATATAAACCAAATAAACCTAATAGACATCTATAGAACACTCAACCCAACAAGAACAGAATAAATATTCTTTTCAAGTACATGAGGACTATCTTCTAGAATAGATTATATAGACACAAAATGTACTGCTGGGCTGGTAATACATAGAAAGGTAATATAAAAACACAAAAATAATATGTAGGAAACAGTGGTATACCAGGAAATGAATAAATGGTAAAGAAATAGTCATAACAATTTACTGTTGGGTTTATAACATAAATATGTATATTTAAAACATACAATATGCATAAGAATGATACCACTAAAAGGGGGAAAATGGAAGACAGCAATTCTGTAGTATGTTATTGGAGTACATAATTGAGTATGTTATCTACATCATTTTTCTATCTCTCTGGAATTAAGCTTGTATAAATCAGATGACTGTTTTAACTCCTAGAGTAATCACTAAAATGGGCTAAAAAAAACTCAAATAAATATGGTAAAGACATCATAAAAATTTTTTAAGTGTTTACCAATGATATAGTTTGTATCTAGATGTCCTCCCAAACCCTCACACCATCACCGATGGGGCTTTTCAGGGTGGCTGGATCTATGGTGTGTGAATGTAGATTAAGGATATGATACTGGGGTTAGTCCACTAATTGGTTTATCATAGTTCTGGGTGCGGGTAATGGAAAACCCTAGCCTAGGTATGGGCTGGCACCACCCAAAATGCTTGTAGCCTGGATGGGATAAAAGGGAAAGGAAGGCTTGCTGCTGCTGCTTTTGCTGCTACTTTATTGCCTCCTCTGCCATGGACTGTTTTTCCTCTGCCATGCCCTTCTGCCATGCCATCCTGCTTTGGAGGCAGCCAACTACAGAGTAAAACCTCTACAGACTGTGAACTGAAATAAATCTTTCCTCTTTTAACTTTGGGTGTTGGATATTTTTGTCTCAGTCATGAGAAAAGTAACCTAAGAAATCCAAGAAAATGTTTACTTATGGCAAAGAAAGCACTGAAAGAGAAACAGAGGAAGACAAAAAGTATGAGGCATAGAAAATAAAATTTTAAATGATAAGAATAAACTGAATAACATCAATAACATGAAGTATGAATGAATTAAATAATTAAACTGAGAGACCCAAATGACCAAAATGTATAATATAAAAACAAGATTCAAGAATATGACACTCATAGAAAACATACTTTGGAATTATTAGTATGAACATATTGAAAGTAAAAAGGTGGAAAATGAAATATCAAGCAAACGGCAACCACAAGAAAATTAAGGTAACTCTATATTCCCTAACAAAAATATACTTTAAACATGTTACTAGCAACAAAGAAGAACACTTTGTGAAAGTGATAGGAAGATTAATTTATCTAGAAGATGTAATATTTATGAACATATATGCTCCTAATAACAGAGCAATAAAATGTACACAGAAAAACTGACAGAAATGAAGAAACAGATTAATTCACTAATACTAGTTGGAGATGTTAATAATCATTTTCAATAATGGATAGAACAACTAGGCAAAAGATCATTAAGGAAATGGAACACTTGCACAATATATATCAACTAGCCCTAGTCTAAGGATCAAGTCAACAATAAAAACTCTTCCTCCTAAAAGCACATAACACATTCTCTGGGACAGACCATATTTCAGGCCATAAAACATACCATGGTATATTTTAAAAGCACAGAAATAATAAAATCTATTCTCCATACACAATGGAATGAAATTAGAAACCAAAAATAGAAAAAAATTAGGAAACTTGCAAATAAATAAAAACTATAAGAACACTCCTAAAAAGAAAATTGGCACAAGAAGAAATAAGCAAAGGGCCAAAGAAAAACTGAAAAAGGAAAAGGAATATTTTGCCAAAAGGAAAAAAATGAAGCAAAAGAAGATAATCAAAAAGGGAAATGAAAATATTTGAAATAAATGAAAATGAAAATTTAACACACCAAAATTTCTGAGACACAGCTAAAATAGTACTTAGAGGAAAATTTATAGCTGTAAATGCCTACACTAAAAAAGAAAAACTCAAACCAATAACCTCTTTGTACCTTCCCAAATTAAAAAGAATAAAGAAAAGCAGGGAGAAAGAAGGAAATAATTAATGAACCAGAAATTAAAGCATTAGACAATAGTAAAACTAATGAAAATACTATCAGTGAAACAAAAAACTTCTTGTTTGGAAAGATCAGAGTGGACTGTATTACTGACTTACGAGAGATAGATTGTAGATAAACACTATCCTTAAATTTATGCCAATTAGAAAACTTAGATGAAACAGACAAAACTAGGAACACACAAACTAGTAAAATTGACAATGGATTAAATCAGTAGTCAAAAAACAAAAACAAAAAACTACCCAGAAAGGAAATCAGAACCCAGATCGCTTCACTGCTCAATTTTTTCACATACTTTAAGAATATTAATTCTTCACAAACTCCTCCAAAATACACAGGAGGGAATATTTCTCAACTCATTTTATAAAGTTATTCTTACTATGACTCCAAAAGTAAAGATGTTTCTTATGAGTATGAAGACAAAATTCCTTGACCAAATTCCTCAACAAAATACTAAAAAACACAAGTTTAGCTATACATGTATAAAAATAATACTCTATAAATATATTAAACATACAGTCAATATCTAGAAAAAACTCACAAATAACATCATATTTAAGGGTGAAAGATTGAAAGTTTTCCCTTGAAGATCAGAAACAACAGAAGTATGTTTGCTCTCATTTTTATTCAATTATTCCACAAGTTTGTAACAGTACAATTAGGGAAGAAAAACAAAAGCATTCATATCAGAAAGGAAGAAGTCTATCTACCTCTCAGATGATATGATCTTATATAATAAAAACCCTAAAGAACATAAAAAACAATAATTACAGCTAACAAATTAACTCAGTAAAGTTGTAAAACAGAAGATCAATACATGAAAACAACTGTATTTCTATGTATACTAGCAATGGAAAATTCAAAAATGAAATTAAAAAAAATTTCATGCATAACACTATAGAAAGAATAAAATAGTGCTGGGTGAGGTGGCTTACATCTGAAATTCCAGGACTCTGGGAGGCTGAGACAGAGGTATTGAGAATTCCAGCCCAGCCTGAACAACTTAGTAAATTCTTGTCTCAAAACAAAAAAATAAAATAAGAAGAACTAGAAATGTGCTTCAGTGTGAGGGCCCTGAGCTCAATCCCCAGTACTATACCACCAACACTCAAAACCAACTTAGGAATAAATTTTAATGAAAGAAGTGTAAAAGCTATACTCTGAAAAGTAGCATATTGTTAAAAACAAAATTAAAGTTCTACGTGAAAAGAAAAATATCTCGTGTTCAAGGGTCAGAATACTTAATACCACTTTCTTCTTTTGTTTTGAGAGAGGGTATTACTAGTAGCCCAGGATGCTGGCCACAGAGTCACTATGTAGTCTAGGCTGGCCTTGAATTTAAGATTCTTTTACCTCAGCTTCTTGAGAATTGCACTGATTCATAAATTCAATGCAATCTCTATGTGAAAACCACCCAAATTCTTTAAAGAATATGATTTCAGAAATCATATGGAATTGCCAGGACTCAGTACAGACAAAACAATCTTTTTTTTTCGCTTACTTTATTTTATTTTAATCGTACATTTTAGATGTACATAGTGATAACATTCATCATAAGGGATTTGTACCTGTACATGATATATCTTATTGCTTTTTTCCCCATTCCCTTTCTCCTCCCTTCACCCTCTCTTTCCCCTTTATTAACAAAAGCTTTGTTTCCTTTTTTTCCTTCCATTTCTTATTTCTCTTGAAGTGGGAGAGCTCACACTTTGGAATTTCAAAAGTTCCTAAAAATCAACAAGATAATGTGGTACTGGGACAAAGAGAGACACACATCAGTGGAATAAGAATGCCTCTGGATAACTGATTTTTGACAAAAGTGTCCAGACTATTCAATAGGGGAATTAATAGTATTCAAGAAATGGTACTAAGGACCCAAGATGGGAGACTAAAGGCAAAAAGCACTGACAAGCTGCTCTAGGCTGTTTGAACTAACAGGTATGCAGCTCCATGAGGAGAAAGGAGAAACATAAGAAATCACTAGACTCCAACTTGAGTGAGCAAGCGAACAGAGGAACCTCAGAAACACTGATATTCAGAAAGGTAAGTAAAGTAACTTCAATAACACTTACACTGAAGAAACAGCTGTTCAGCAGGAAGTTCCCTTCCCGTGGGGCAGTAAAAGAGAAACTTCACCATACTCTTTGAAGTGCTGACATTGGTACCGGACAGAAATACAGCCAGGGCAGAAGTGACAACAGAGTTTGCCCAGTTAATCAGAGATGGGGGTCATAATTCCCACCATTTTCCTTTGGGACCTACACAGGTTTGGGTCAAGGAACCATCTTAGAAGCTCCTGTCTCTGCCTTAGAAGCAGCTGCAGATGAATTTAGGCAGAAACGGGGCCAGAAAACATCTTAATTAACTTCCTCTGCCTCAGCAGGTGGTGTGGGAGAACAGAAAATTCATACACTGTACTTTTCTATCTCCAGGATGCAACAGCCACTTCTCTCCAGTGAGGCAGCAAGCATCTTCCCTAATAATTAGCTTGGGCCTGGGAGAATACTAATTATGACACAAAACACTAAAATCATGGAACCAGGAGTAAACACCCTAGCACTTGGCTTGTGAGAGACTAGACTCCTAGTAGGGAAAGGCTCGGTGGGATGGCTGGACGGCATGAAATCCAGCTTGCAGCAGGCACGTTAGGATTAGGCCAGGGGAGGGTAATAATGCCAAAAAAAAAAAAAGAGCAGTGATTTGAACACTGTGAAAGAACAGAATTCAGTACCTGAGTTTTTGGTGGTAGGAGGGGTCCTGAGTCCAAGAACACTGTTGCAGAGACCAAAGAAAGGCAGGCTGCCTACAGCTTTTCATCCCAGCACAGATCCTGCACATCCAGTACCTCTGCTCTCTCAGACACTCAAAGAAAGCATGGGAGTGCGCAGACAATGGGGCAGCCACATGTCCAAAAACACAGCCTGGTTACTTCTGGAACTTTGGCCCACAATCTGGACCTGGCTGACCAACTACACAAGTAAGAGGTCTGGTGGACGACCCAAATTTGTCTCAGGCACCCTTGTTCTCAAGAAGAGGGGTGGGGAGAAGATACCAAGTGTGATTCAGTCCTGCCACTGATAAACCTGCTGAAGTACACATCTGTGCCCACGGAACAGAAGAGCTCAGGCTTCACATGGCCCTAAACAGCTTTTACCTGGACAAAGGCTGAGACAGCAAATGCTAGAGTAAAGAAGATTTTCATATCCTTCCTTTTATCAGGTGGCATCCAACAATATAATACCAGGAAAAATAGTTGTCTCCATTAAAAATATCCCCACAAGGAGGAATATTGGACCTGGTTTTGTGTATGTTGTATGTGTAGTGCAAATGTGTATCAGTGTCAGGTACTGCTTTTGCTTTGATAATGCCTTTAGCTTGTTTTTTCTTGTTCTCCCACACCAAGGCTTGTTTCAAAGGCTTTGCTAAGTGTGTTTCTGCTAGTTCATTAATTTAATTCAAACTCTCACATTCCATTTATATTCCTTTTCCTTTCCTTTCAGAATTCCTTTCTATCACACTCTCTCAAATCTTTCCTCCCTCCTCTTTTTCTTGTATATAAATATTATCAATAGAGTCTACTTTTTGTCTTTTTATTTTTGTTTTAGTTTATCTTTTTTCCCTCTGGCATATCTTTCATTATTACCCTCTTTTTCTTTTCCTGGGTTAGTGAAATAGTAGAGAACTTTTTTTAATAAGTTAAGTTATATGTTGATACATGGTTGACTCATTAAAAGCTGATATTACTGGTACTTCTCTCTCCTCAAAAAAGTCATGTTAGGAATTGAACCTGTATTCTGGATAGGGCAAGTGGATGCTTTCAAGCAGAGATACAAACTCAGCCTGGGGTAAGGGTATATCACAAAGAGAAAGCCACTTATGAAAAAGACCCGCAGATGACAACAGTGGGGAATACATCCCAACTGATCTGCAACAACTCTAACAGAAAAACACAACAATCATGAGAAATCAGGGAAACAAGGTGAGCCCCAAAATTCCTAAGTCCCCTAAACTGATCTTATAATATATAAGTAGATAAAATTCCAAAGAATTTAAAGAAACTGATACTTAAAATTATGAATAAAATCAAAGACATGAATAAGCAATAAATAAATGAATTATCAAAATGATCAATGAGCTCAAAGACACAAACAGTTGAATGAATTAAGGAAAACAATGCAGATATGAAAGACCACTTCAGTAAAATTTAAATAAAGAGATAGAAGTTCTAAAAAAAAGAATCAAACAAATCGTGGAGATGAAATCCTCAATTAGTCAAATAAAAAATACAACTGAAAGTTTTGGCAGAAAGATCACTCATCAGAAGAATAAGTTATTAGGGATTGAAGACACAGTAGAGGTAAAAACATTTAGACAACATTAAGAAAAGAACTAACAAAAAGATTACTGATAAGCTCCTGAACAACCCTAAAGTTACAAATTTAAGACTCATTAGCCTAAATGAGGGTAAGGAAGTACAGGCTAAAGGTACAGAATACCTGTTCATTGAAGTTATAGCAGAAAATTTCCCAAACCTGGAGAATGAGACAGACAACCAGGTACTGGAGGCACTTAGAACCTCAAACAGACATGACCAGAAAAGAATCTCTCCACAACAGCACAAAGTACTAAAAATTCACAATAAAGAAGGGATACTACAAGCTGTTAGAGGCCACCATGCTTGCTCTCACATGGTGGCCGGCCTCACGCTGTAGAGTACATTTCTTTTCCTATACTTACTTGGCCCAAACTCACTCTGCAGAGCCTGCTTCTTTTCCGACCTTTAATAAAACTTTTCAGAGAGAATGCTAAATCACTTGTAAGGGCAAACCCATCAGAATAACAGAGGAGTTCTCAGAAACTCAAAAGGCTAGGAGGCCCTAGTGCCACCCCTCAAAAAGAAAGAAAGGCTAGGAGGGCTTGGAACGTTGTATTTCAAGCCATGAAAGAAATTAATTTTCAAGCAATTATTACTCCATCTTGCACGGCTATTCTCTAAATCAAAAGAGAAATAAAGGCCTTCCAAGATAAGCACAAATTTGAGAAATTTATTAGCACTAAGCCAGCACAGCATAAAGTATCAAGAAAATACTAAACAGAGAGGAGTGTGCCCTTCAGCCACAGACTGGCAGAGGCCCTGCCCCTCCCAGAGACAATTTCACTGGGGGTCGCCAGACTGTCCACACTGCTTGGGTCTGTGTGCCCTTGGGCTGCCAACCTACATGGACTCTGCCTGTGCACTGGCAGGGTCAAAATCCAGTAATGTGGGAAAGATCTAGGACTGAAGACATCACCAGCTCTGTCTCGGTCTTTTTTTTTTCTTTTCTTCCCTTTCCCAAGTCATCGATACCAAGTAGAGCCAACCATACCCGTGCCACTGAAGAAAGTTCTAGAGACATAAAGGACAGAAAAGCCAAGAACCACATATACCTAGAAGATACCGCAAGAACAGACTTTTCCTAGAAAAGCATTGATACTTGTCTTAAAGTAACCTCCCATAAACAAAATATAAAATCAACATGGAGAACAAACTCAAAGGGGAAATACATATATGTACAAAGAAAATGAAAAGACATAGAAGTAAAATACAGCCTCAGGCCCCCCACCCCCAGCCCACTGAGAACAAGTCCAAAGTACAATGAAATAGAGGAAACTGGTAGACATCCAAACAAACTTTCAGAAATAATAGAAGCAGAACTTAAAAAACAAATAGGTGAGGCTATAGAGAACATTGGAGTAGAAATGACTGCCCAAGTTGAAAAAGAGATGACAACCAAATGAAAGACCTGCTTAGTGAATTCAGAGTAGACACAGATAAAAAAACAGAGGAGCTTAGAAAAATGATGGGAAATTTGAACATTCAACTCAGTAAAGAAATGGAACCCATGAAACAGATCCAAACAGATAGTCAAGACATTAAAAACTCTCTTGGAAATATACACAGTAGACTGAATGAAAGTGAAAACAGAATCTCAGACCTAGAAGACAGGACTGCAGTTAGAGACAATGCAAAGAAAGACCTCTTTGTATACATACACACATTTTTGTGTGTGTGTATATATATGTGTGTATATATGTATATGTGTGTGTATATGTGTGTGTGTGTGTGTGTATATATATATATATATATATATTATATAGAAAGACCTCTTAAAAACAGCTAGAAATTCTGAAAAATCAATACAACAGCTGCATGATGATGCAAAGGAGAACAATATAAGAGTGACTGGAGTGAATGAAAAAGCAGGAGACAGTGCAAAGGATCTAAAAAGATTATTTACAGAAGTAATGAAAGAAAACTTCCAAGCCTGAGAAAAGAACTTGACATACAGATAAGGGAGACATATAGAACCCAAATTATCCATGACCAGAATAAATCTACACCAACACATATAATAATCAAGATTCCAGAAATTCAACAAAAGAACAGAATACTGAAAATTGTTAGAGAAAAAAAGCAAATTGCCTCTAAGGTAAACCCATCAGAATCACAGTGGACTTCTCAACACAAACCCTTAAATCAAGGAGAGAGTGGAGGAAAATATTTCAAGCCTTAAAAGAAAATAATCTTCAACCCAGCTTGATACACCTGGCCAAAATATCTTTCAAATTCAACAATGAAATACGATACTTCCACAACAAAGAACTGAAGAAATTTATGACCTCCAAACCACCTCGACAAAATATTTTGAAGGATATCCTAGAAAAGGAAAAAGGAAACTATAATTACAAGGACACTAATAAAAAGAATCCACCAGGCAAGAAAACAGTTAAATTGAGGTAAAACACAACCAACAATAGAAAAGATCTATGACAAAGACCAGTCAATATACAACAGCTGTAAACATCAATAAATGGTCTCAACTCACCAATTAAAAGAAACAGACTAGCAGAATGGATCAAGAAACAAGATCCATCAATATGCTGTATATACAACTACAGAACTACAAGAGACATATTTAATCCAAAAGGAAATTCATAGACTGAAAATCAAAGGATGAAAAACAGTGTTTCATACAACTGGAACCCAGAAAAAAGCTGAGGTAGCTATCCTAATCTCAGACAAAGTGAACTTCAAACCAAAACTGAACAAGAGGGACAAAGATCATTAACTACTTCTTAAGGGAAAATGCCTAGAGGAAAAAATAACAATCGTTAATATTTATGCACCAAATATCTATGCACCTAACTACATAAAAGAAAGATTAAGAAACATGAAAGATCAAATAAACACTAACACAATAATAATGGGAGACTTCAATACCCCACTGTCACAAATAGATCAACTAGACAAAAAAATTACAAAGAAATATCAGAACTGAATCAAATCTGTGAACAAATGGACTTAACAGATGTCTACAATGTTCCAGCCCACAACAACAAAATACACATTCTGCTCAGCTGCACACAGGATGTTCTCCAAAAGAGACTACATACTAGCTCATAAAGCATGTTTAAGTAAATGTAAGGGAACTGAAATTACCCCATGCATACTACTGGACAATAGTGCAATGAAACAGGAATTCAATGGTAATGGAAACCAAAAAACCAAAATAAACATATGATAACATCCTCCTGAACAACAGCTGGGGCACAGAACAAATTAAAGAAGAAATCAAGCAATTTATACAGTTAAATGATAATGCCAATACAACATACTGGAAACTACAATGAAAGCAGTGCTACGAGGGAAATTCATCGCATTGAATTCCCACATCAGGAAAATAGAATGAGCTCAAATAAATAACTTAATATTGACCCTCAAACATTAGAAAAAGAAGAACAAATCAAACCCAAAGCTCAACTGAGAGAGGAAAGTAAGAACAGAGCTGAAATTAATGCAATTAAGACTAAGAAAACAATACAAAGAATCAACAAACCAAAAAGTTGGTACTTTGACAGATTAAATAAAATAGACAAATCCCTAGCTAATCTTACCCCCCAAAATGAAAGAGAAGACCCAAATCCATGCAATAAAAAATGTAAGCGGTAAAGTCACAACTAATCCTATGGAAATCAAAAGGATCATCAGCATCTACTTCAAGAACCTATACTCAAACAAGATGGAAAACACTGAAGAAATGGACAGATGCTTAGAAACATATGAATTACCAAAACTGAATCAAGAAGAGATAAAAATATTAAATAATTCAATATCAGCCATTGAAATTGAAGAAGTAATTAAAAACCTACCAACAAAGAAAAGCCCAGGTACTAACAATTTTACGGCTGAATTCTACAAGAAATTCAGAGATACTCTAATACAACTACTCCTCAAACTCTTTAATGAAATTGAAAAGGAAACAGTACTTCCAAAATCCTTCCTGGAAGCAAGCATTACCCTGATACTAAAACCAGAAAAGAATTCAACTGAAAAAGAAAACTACAGGCCAATTTCCCTAATGGACATAGATGCAAAAATTCTCAACAAGATACTGGCAAACAGAATGCAATGAGTTATCAAGAAGATTACACACTATGAGCAAGTAAGATTCATCCCAGGGATGCAGGGAGGTTCAACATATGTAAATCAATATATGTAACACACCGTATGAACATAGTCAAAGACAAAAAATCATCTGATCATCTCAATAGATGCAGGAAAAGCATTTGACAAAATCCAACACCATTCATGATAAAAATTCTACACAAGTTAGAAACAGACAGTCTATATCTAAATTTGATAAATGCCATCTATGACAATCCAATGGCCAACATCACACTAAACGGTCAGAAACTGGAAGCTTTCACACTAAAATCTGGAACAAGACAAGGATGTCCACTATCCCCACTATTATTCAATATAGTTCTAGAGACATTAGCCAGAGCTATTAGGCAAGAGAAAGAAATAAAAGGAATAAAGATGGGAAAGGAAGAAGTTAAACCATCATTATTTGCAGATGACATGCTACTCTACATAGAAGACCCCAAAATTCCACCAAAACACTTCTAGATTTAATAACTAAATTCAGTTGCGTAACTGGATACAAAGTCAACATCCAAAAATCAATAGCATTCCTATATGCAAATAACGAACTTACTAAGAAATAACAGAAGATACACCTTTCACAATCTTATCAAAACAAGCGAAATACTTAGGCGTGTATCTAACAAAGCAAGTATAAGATCTTTACACTGAAAACTACCATACTCTAAAAAAGGAAATTGAAAAGCATATCAGAAAATGGAAACATATACCAAGTTCTTGGGTAGGAATAACAAACATAGTGAAAATGGCCATACTTCCTAAATTACTATGCAAATTTAACACAATTCCAATCACAATACCATTAACATACTTGACAGAATTGGAAAAAGCAATCATGAAATTCCTCTGGAACCAGAAGAGACCATGAATAGCAAAAACAATCCTAGACAACAGGAATAAGGGAGGGGGCATCACAATCCCAGACCCAAAAATATACTATAAAGCTACTGTAATAAAAACAGCACGGTCCTGGCAAAAAGACAGACCTGAGGATCAGTGGAACAGATCAGAAGATGCAGAAACAATTCCAAACACGCTCCAATACCTCATTTTTGACAAAGGAGCCAAACACCCTCAGTGGAAGAAAGATAGCCTCTTTAACCAATGGCGCTGGAAAAACTACTTGCCAAATGCTGAAAACTAAAACTAGGCACATGTCTCTCACCATGTACTAAACTAAAATAGAAGTGGGTCAAAGATCTAAATATTAAAACAGAAACGCTAAATCTACTGGAGAATAGACTAGGAAGAACTCTTGAAGACATGGGGTTAAGAAAAAAATTTATGAACAGAACCCAGACTGTATGGAAATAATGCAAAGAATCAGTGCTTTGGACCACGTCCTATTATAAAGCTTTTGCGCAGCAAAAGAAATCACCAAGAGAGCAGGATGAAAACCCACATAGTGGGAAAAAATCTTTGCCAGCTGTCCCTCAGACAAAGGTCTAACATCTAGAGTATATAAAGAACTAAAAAAAAAAAAATCAAATCCCCTCAATTTAAAGACCCTATCCAAAAATGGGCATCTTAAATGAATAAACATTTCTCAGATGAAGAAATAAAAATGGAAAATAAATATATGAAAGAGCATGCAACATCACTGGTCATTCAAGAGATGCAAATCAAAACAACACTAAGATTCCATCTCACTCCAGAAAGAACAGCTATTATCAAGAAATCAACCAACAAGTGCTTGCGGTGCTGTGGGGAAAAAGGGACCTTCTTCCACTGTTGGTGGGAATGTAGACTGGTCCATACACTGTGGAAATCAGTGTGGAGATTCCTCAGAAAACTACAACTAGAGGTTTCTTTTGACCCATCTTTTCCTTTGCTTGGTATCTTCCCAGAAGAATTGAAAACATCATACCACAACGATATATGCACAACCATGTTCACAGAACACAATTTGTAATAGCTTACTCTTGGAAACAACCTAAATGCCCAACAACTAAGAAATGGCTAAAGAACATAAGGTTTTTCTGTACAATAGAGTACTACCCTGCTATAAAGAAGGATAAACTAGACCTTTGTAGGTAAATGGATGCACTTTGAGAACATACCCTTAAGTGAATTACATCAGACACTCATCAGTACACATCAGTTTCTCTGATATGAGAAACCATAAGTGTAAATAATTGCAAGGAGGTATAATAGATATTATGCAAAAGAAAGATAATATTCAAAAGAGAGAAGTAGAAAAGGAGAAGGGGGAAAAGAAGGAAGGGAACAAGGAAAGAAAGAGGAAAGGAATAAATGGAAAAATGTAAATAAACCTGCTGTAAATAGGGAAGGGTGGGGGAGTGGAAGGGAGGGATGGGGAAGAGGAGGGGAAACCAAGATACATAATGTACAGGTACAAAATAACCGCAAGGAATGTGATCAATATGTATACAATATACCAATACATGTTCTTGGTAAAAAAAATTAAAAAAAAATCCTAAACAGAGAGGAAAATGACAACCATGGGACCAAGAGAATCAACATAACTCATCAGGAGAGTAGATAAATGAATGTGAATCAAGAACGACTCAAACACTAGAAAGACATGGTAGGAATTAGTACATACCTTTCAATAATAGCACAACATGAATGCTCTTAAATTAAAAGACCAATTAAAAGACGGACTGAGATTGCATCAAAAAACAAGACCTATCTATATGTTGCCTGCGAGAACCGTACCTTACCACTGTTAGAAATAAGCCCCTAGACTCAAATTCTTGGTGCCAGAAAGAATGTACTCAGACCTGGGGCAAGAGGTCTCAAAAAGGCATTTTACTTTTGCAAAAGTGGTGCAATTATACCCCAGCAACTGAGGCAGCAGGTGTGCAGGACAAAGGAGGATCTGCTCTTTGATCCTAATGCAGGAAGTGGAATAGCTGATCTCTTTCCCATTGCCTGGGTAGAAGCTTCACAATCTAACTAGACTGGCTAACTCAGGTGGCACAGGGTGATCAGAAAAATTATTGAGGTGGGAGTGGGGTGATCAGCAAAATGCGAATGTGAAGAACAGAAAGTCCTGGCTCCTGATAAGTGACCCTTAATTTATAACCGAGTTTCCAGGGTTTGAAGTGAGCAGGCAACTTTGTGACTGGTGTGTTCAGGAAGGACTGTTCCAGGTGAGCTAGAGCTCAAGATAGAGACAGTCCCGTTTGATAGAAAACAGAGCGCTTATTGTTTCTCATACCACCTTCTAAGACATATGGGCTGGAAGTCATAGAATGGAAAGATACTCTAAGGAAGAATGGTATACGTGTATCAGACAAAGTAGACTTCAAACTAAAATTGTCAGAATAAGCAAGGAAAGCCACAATTAATAA
Source organism: Hystrix cristata (assembly GCA_004026905.1). NCBI lineage: Eukaryota > Metazoa > Chordata > Mammalia > Rodentia > Hystricidae > Hystrix > Hystrix cristata. The sequence goes on along the minus strand of PVJO010001363.1, from coordinate 70,010 downwards.
AGAGAACAATACAATAGAGAGATAACATTTATAAATATATATGCCCTGAACATCACACAATTTCATAAAATAAACACTTGACATAAAGGGATCAGACAGACCTCAATACAGTCAGAATGGGTGACTTCAATACCCAACACCCAATCTCAAATAGACATGCCAGCCAGACCAAAAAAAACCAAAACAAAACAAAACAAAACAAAAAAAAACAAAGAAAAATCATAGTTAAACTACACCACAGATCAAATGGACTAAACAGAGTGTTCCATTTGAAGTGGGAGTCTAAGTGACCCTAAGGACGCCTGGCACTCGCTTCACTTGGGTGCGAGAAGAAGAGATGCCACACGCTGAATATAAGCCAGTTAGAGTACATTTATTACCCCACAGCTGAAGAGTTTGCTAGCGCATCAATACCTCTCAACCCTGGTCTGTAAGAAAAGACTATCTTTTATAGGAAGGGGGCATGGTTACATTTCATAAAAGAATCCTTTTAACAGTTACAAAAAGTCAGGAGTTTGTGTTAGTTACAAATAATTTTTTTAACCCTATATTATCTTAGTCATGTCTGGCCAGGAGCCCTCTCAGGGAGTTACTAGTTACTAACTTATGAGTTTATTATAAACCAGGTGGTATAAGGAAGTGGGGTCCCGGGAACACAGAGTGCAGGGAAGAAGATTCCCAGGGTGGATAAGGACTAGAGAATTTCTTACTAATCAACAGATGTCCGGGGCTTTCTAAAGTTCAGGGATAACTCAAAAATGGAGGAGGAGTTTGAAATGACATTCAAACTCCAGTTCAGCCATTTCGCATTCAACAACAGAACATACACACTCTTCAGCAGCCAATGGAACTTCCTCTGAAATAGACCATATTTTACCTGTAAAACAAATCTAAATAAATACTATAAAACTGAAACAATCTCATTCATCCTATCGGATCACAATGGAATTAAGCTTAACATCAACAGCAAAATAAACCACAGAAACTACATAAACATGTAAAGATTAATAACATACTTTGGAACAATCAGTGGCTTGTTGAAGAGATCACAGAAAAAAATCAAAAAGCTCCTAGAATCAAATGACATTGGAAACACAACATATTAATACAGGAGGTAGGATGTGGCGAAGCTGGCTGGGGAAATAAGCAGAACCTGTCAATTTCAAGGATGCCAGATAAGTCTCAGGAATTTCTTGTGAACTCTCACAAGTTCTGGACAGTATAAAAGAGGTGAGATACTGAGAAGCGCTTCTTGTTGTGACCTCCTATGATAACCTATCCTGGGTCTCCCAGATCCGGGACGTACTTTTGTGGTTACTTTCTAAACTTCTCTCTCTCTCTGACCTATACTTGCTCTGCACAGGTAGTTCTTCCCTTCCCCTCTACCCCTCATTTTAAAATAAACTTTTGGCAGCATTTTTAGCTTGTCTCATCCAATTCTTTGTTCATGGCAAGAAGGACTTGGAATACTTTTCTTTGGCAAGCCATTTTCAAAGTAACTGTGCAACATTTCAGACTCTGTGGGACACAATAAAAGCAATTCTTTTTTTTTTTATTTTTATTTTTACCAAGAACATGTATTGGTACATTGCAATAAAAGCAATTCTAAATAGGAAATTTATAACTATGAATGCCTACATTAGAAAAACATAGTGATTGTAGAGTTATATTCCGAAAAATTAAGAGAATCTAGAAGAAATGGATAAATGCTTAGAGACATATGACCTACTGAAGTTGAAACAAGATATGAAATGTTAAAAAGATCAGTAACAACGAAATTGAAGCAGTAATAAAAACTCTCCCAACTAAGAAAAGCCTAGTACTCAATAAATCTACCACTGAATTTTACCAGAACTTTAAAGAGGAACAAATACAAATGCCCTCCAAACTTTTTTATAAAATTTAGAAATGTAAAGAATGCCTCCAACTTCATTCCACAAGGTCAGCATTTCCTGGATACCAAAACTGGGGTAAGGACTCAACAATAACAAAAAGTAAAGACCAATTGCCTTGATGAATATAGATGCAAAAATCCTCAGTAAGATTCTTGCAAACTCTTATTACAGCATTTTAAGGCTTCTCTACTCTGCTTCTCTAAACTTTACCTAACTCGTCCCACAAGCCACACCTCAAAGGCTTCTAAACTAAAAGGTCATATGCAGTCACAGCAATGAAATGATTTTCATTTGGATTACAACTGAAATTGGTACCAATTTTCTGTATTAGTCAGCTTTCCAGTTGCGGTGACAAAATGCCTGACACTCAGAATTTAAAGGAGGAAGATGTTTAATCTGGTTCATGGTTACAGGAGATTGGGTCCATGGTCTGCTACTCCAAGGCAGAAATATCATAGTGGAAGGAGATGGCTGAGCAAAGCTGCTTCATTAATGGTAACCAGGAAACAAAGCAGGGGAACAGTGTCAGCGAGGAAGGGGCAAGATATAATAGCTAAGGTCATTTTTCCATGATCCACCAGAAGTGTGCTTTACTAATGCCTTGGGCAACTCCCAAGCCAATCAAGTTGACACAATTCAGCTTAACCAGCACAGCAGTGGCACAAAAATCAATGTGTAGACTACTGGGATAGAACAGAAGACACAGGCAAAAGGCCATGCATCCACAGCAGTCTGATATTTAACAAATGGGTGGAAAACACACTGGAGAAAAGACACCCATTTTAACAAATGGTAATAAGAAACCTGGATATTCACTAGCAGAGGACTCAAATTAGATTCCTACCTCTCACCCTGTACTAAATTCAAATGAAAACATACTAAAGACTAGATATAAACTTGAAAACACTGAAACTTGTAGAAGAAAACAAAGGGGAAACACTTGAAGCAACAGGCATAGGCAAAGACTTTCTGAATAGGACATCAACAGCCCAGGAAATAATATTAAGAATCATCAAATGGGACTACATCAAATTGGAAAACTTCTGCAGAGCAAAGCAAATAATCAACAGAGTAAAGAGACAACTACAGAATGGGGGAAAATCTTTCCTAGCTGTTCTTCTGATCGAGTATTAATATCTATAATACATAAAGAACCAAAAAAAACCCCACCAAAAATCCTAGATAGCCCAATCGATAAATGGGCAAATGAATTAAATAGGGACTTTTCAAAAGAAGTTGTTGAAATAGTCAAAAGTCTTTGAAAAAATGTTCAACATCTTTAGCTATTATGGAAATACAAATAAAAATTACACTAAGATTCCACTATCATCAAGAAAACAGTAAACACTAGTGAGGATGTGGAGGTAGGGGAAGGAACCCTCATACACTGTTAATGGGAATGCAAACTATTATGCAAATCACAATGGAGATTCCTCACAAAGCTAAAAACAGAAATACTATTTGATCCAGTGATAACACTGCTTGGTATATTTCTGAAAGAATTAAAGAAGTCTATGTCCATAGTAATAAATGAATATCTATGTTTCTAGCAGTACAATTCGTAATGGTTAAGCTGTGAAACAGCTAAGATGGCCACCAAGAGATGAACAGATAAAGAATTAGGCATAAAGAAAAATGGATGTAACCTGCAGAAAAATGGATAGCTCTACAGACCACCATGGTAAGTGAAATATCCTTGTCATAGAAGGACAAATATGTTTATTGAATTGTTTTCTCTAACAAGAACAATCTAAAAAGTAAACAGATCACAGAAAACTAGAAGGAAGACTTTTAGAAATATGGAAGGAGATCAAGGAAAAGGGGGAGAAAAGGGAGAGGTGGTAATGGGGATAAAAATAATAAAAATATGTTGTATGCATATACCAATTCGCCAACATAAATCTCGTGATTCTTTATTGATAATATGCACCGATTGAAGAAAAGAAAGAAATGGTTCTGGGAAAATCGGAAAGCTACTTAAGAATAATCTGGGTGTTGGGGATTGAGCTCAAGTGGTGGAGCGCATGTCTAGCAAGTGAGAGGCCCTGAGTTTGATCCCTCCACCAAAAGAATAATCTGGATCCTCACCTCACACCACATACCAAGAAATGAACTCAAATGGATCAAAGATCTAACTGCAGCAGCTAAAACTTTAAAAGCTTCAGCATGTAAGGTTCATTCATTACCTTGAATTTGAAAAAGGATTCTTAGAAATGAACGAAAAGTATGAAAAATAAAAGAGGAAATAATTTGGACTTCATTAATATGAAACACATTTGTGCTTCAAGAGACTACATGAAGAAAGTGAACAGATGAAACAAGAGAAAACAAGAAAAAACAAGAGAAAATATGTGAAAATTACTTATTTGAAAAGGAGTCTGTACCTAGAAGATAAAATAACTTTTACTATTCCAAAATAAGAAGATAAATAATCCACTGAATACTAGGCAAAGGATCTGAATGCACATTTCTCCATGGAAGACATACAAATGACTACCACAATGAAAGATGCTCAGCACCATTAATCATGAGGTAACTGCAAATCAAAACCACAAGAAGCTTTATCATACCCACTAGTATGGCTAGAGTCACAACCCCAGGTAATAATAATTAGAGCAAATGTGGAGAAAGCAGAGTCATTATACATACTATTATGAATGAAAAAAGGTAGAGCCACTTTACAAACCTGATAGAGAAGCCAGGTATGGTGGCACATGCCTGTAATCCCAGCACTTGGGAGACTGAGGCAGGAAGACTGCCATAAGTTTGAGGCCAGCCTGGGCTATACAGTGAGTGAGTTTAAGACCACTCTGGACTACACAGAGAGACCTTGCCTCAAAAATCTAAAAAAAAAAAACAAAAAATATGTATATGTATGCTACACACACACACACACACACACACACACACACACACACACACACACTTTTTTTTAGAATAACTTCCAGGTGGCCTAGCAATTCCACCTATAGGTATACATCCAAGAGAAAAAAAAAGTGTATACAAATATTCATAATGTAATTCATAAGAGTCAAAATATGGAAACAATCCAAATTTCTATTAACTGATGGCTAAGCAAAATATGAGTTACCCACTTAATGGAATATGACTTGACCAAAGAGAGGAATGATTTATTGATACATGCTACAACATACAAGAACTCTAAAAATGTTAAGTGAAAGAAACCCCTCACCAAAGACCATACAATACACTATTTCATGTGTCAAACGTTCAAAATAGAAAAACATATAGCAGCAGAAAGTATTTTAATAGTTACACAGACTCAAGGCATTCCATTTGGGGATGACGAAAATGTTCTAGAATTAGTGGTGATGGTTGTACAACTTCATGAATACAGTATATTAAATACTACTGAACTGTATATTTTAAATGGGTGAAGTGTATGGTACGTGAAATAAATGTTAGTAAGCTATGTTATGAAAGGGGGAATATATATTTGTCTTTTATCTACGAAGATTGTCTTCATTTTAAGAATTCTTTCTATGAGGCGGGAAACAAAGAGGCTATACCTGATCCACTGTGTCACTATGATTTTGAAGTCTTTCAAACTGTCATCAAGAAGACATTACCTTTTAATTTGCATTATTTCATTACTCATCAAATATCTTGGTTACGCTCCAAAATTTTAAATTATTAAAGCAAAAGTAACCCAGGAAAATAAAAGAAAAAAAGTGATGTGAACATGAGTGGTTATACTCGTCCTTCAGTTGTATCTAACCCCCAATTTTTCTTCCTATTTGTTAATAAGCAAGAGCTTGCTTACATTTTCTATACTCTAAAAAAATGTGATTTCTATACATTTACTTGCCACAATAAAAGATTTAAAATTTACATTTTTAAAGGGAAATAAAACCATTTTAATATCCAAACATTTATAATCTTTTTCTTTAGTTCTTCTGCTCCTTTAGTCCTTTCCATCAAATGCTATCATTCTGTCTTACCTCTGTTTTTTCAGTCACTTCATTTTCTGTCACAAGGTCTGCTAAAGCATAGACAAATCCAAGATCTAACCTGAGATCCATTTCTTGAATCAATACTTTGAAATACCTATGTTACAAAGTAGAAAACAATAAAAAATCATTAACTGCACTAAATAAATAAGATGAGGAAAACAATTTTTTTTTTTTTTTTTTTTTTTTTTTTTTTGGTGTTGGGGATTGAACTCCGGGCCTTGTTCTTGCAAGGCAGCACTCTAACCACTGAGCTAAATCCCCAGCCCAAGTAAAAAGTATCTGGTATACATTAGAACTTTGAAACTTAGGATTCTTAGATGAACAAATAAAAATACATCATTCTAACTCTGTTTATAAACAAACAACCTCAACACAGAAAACTGGCCATAGAGAAATGGATAAGCTATGGTATACAGTAATATAACAGACTATTATATACCAGTGGTAATGAATACATCACAGCAACAAAACAAATATATTTTTAGTACAAATTTTAATTAGAAAAGGAAGACCCTGGGGTTTGTTTACAATTTGAAACAAATTTTAGAAAATTAGAAAAAAATTGAAGCTAAAAAGTGTTGAGGTACACATACACAATAAAAGTGTTTTGAAAATCAAGGAAATACAGACAGTTCATCTCAGTGATAAGGTGAGAGGAATGAGATGGGAAGAATCACACAGAGGGACATTTCTGTTCATGTTCCATTTCTTGAAATAAGCCATGAATGAATATGAAAATAATATATTCATATTTGTTTCTAAAACAATATATGGCCATTACAGGAACTTTAAACAGAAAAACAAATACACACAACAATTCTCGAGATTTCAAAATAACTATTCTTAATATCTAGGTGTACATCAATATAGATTTTTCTTTGGCTTGTATAATTTAATACATTATGCTTAAAATTTCTGATTTATGTGAAATTTAGAGTATAAGTAACTCAAATATTAAACTAAAACATGAACTGAACACGTAAGAAATGTATGAAAACACTTACTTAATACGTGATATCTGAGAATGTCCTGCAGATCTCATGACAATACTGACATCTGTAAAGGGCTTTGGTGCTACAAAGGTTATTAACATGATTACTCTTATGGTGCTTTAAGCCAACGTTAAGCACACTCTTCCAATTTAATATACATTACACAGAGGGAAATGAAATCATTTACTAAATCATGTTAATTAAAATTGTTGACATTTTGCAAGGTTCATTATAATCTTAATATCAGATTCTAGGGCTGTCTTTTAACGTAACTTCTAAAAGTTAGTGATTTTAAACTAGAAACATCATTAGAATCATCCGCAAAGTGTACAGATTCTGGGGACTTATGGCAGACCTCTATCTACAGAGAGGGGCTGACATCTACATAGTGATGAAAAGCTTCCAAGCAGGTTTTGTAGAGTACCATAGAGTCCACAGTATAGGCTCTGGGATAGGAAGCCATAGAAGAAGACAGTAAAGTAAGGCTGTAGGGAGCAAAGAGAAAGTGGGAAAAAGAGACACACAAGAAAGAAAAAAGGTGGTGTAGTACTCCATTGTGTAGAAAAACCACATTTTCTTTAGCCATTCATTGGTTATTGGGCATTTAGGTTGTTTCCAAGACTTAGCTATTACAAATTGTGTTGCTATGAATATGGTTATGCATATATCACTGTGGTATGATGATTTTAATTCTTCTGGGAAGATCTCCAGTAGGGAAATAGCTGGATCAAATGGAACCTCTAGCTGTTTTTTGAGGAATCCCCATACTAATTTACATTTGTATGTAAATGGATGTACCTTGAGGACATACTCTTAAGTGAAATAAATCAGACACTCATGAGTACACATCGAATTGTTTCTCAGATATGAGAAACCATAAGTGTAAATAAGGACAAAGAGGTGTAAAAGATATTATATAAAAGCAAGATAATATTCAAAAGAAAGGAGAACTAGAAAGAGAGAAGGGGGAAAAGCAGGAAGGGAAAAAAGGAAGGAAAGGGAAATAATGGAAAAATATGAATAAACCTGCTGTAAATAGAGAAGGAGGGAACAGAAAGGAGGGGTGGGGAAGGGGGGGAACCCAAGATACATCAGGTACAGGTACAAAATAACTGTGATGAATGTGATCATTATGTATACAATGTGCCAATACATGTTCTTGGTTAAAAATTTTAAAAAAAGAAAGAAAAAAGATGAAGAAAAGATAGAAGAAAGGGTGTCAAGTTATTCTTATTTGCAGTTTCCCTTGTTAGAAAAGACTCTGAATTTGAACTTCCTCACGGTGTATTTGAAGGTCCTAACAGTTTCTACATCAGATTTACAGATTAGTAATCTGGTTTTTAAATTAATATTTCTAAATGTAAATATATATGTGTACATACATATATATATACAAACACACACATATATTTATATATATATATTCCTGCTTAAATCTTTTTTTCAGTATTCACTTGAAGATTTGTTGAAGTTAGTTGAATACATTTTGGTTCTTTTTCAAGCATCTTAATTTTCTAATGATTCTACTGAAACTAAACTTGAAATTTCTTTTTTTCAGATTCTTAAAGTAAAATAAACCAAGTAGCTAAAACAACTATTTTTGTAATAATCTAAAAATAAAAACAAACCTGAGTCCATGGTGACAGACTTTGGAGGTCTAACAGGATAAAACACGAATGGAAAAATAGCACCATGAATCTGGTTTTGGATCTAAGAAAATAAAAAACAGGTTAGTATATAGTACATCAATTATACAACTTTACTAGAAGAACATGATTTTAAAAGTTCAGGGAATCAAAAGTCTAGTCTACCATTGAAACTGAAGTAGAAAGTGAATGGTCAGTGTGTTCCTTAATTCCTTCTCCAACTTCTCAATGTACTTTACACTCTGAATTCTACTTTGCCTTCTTCTTTAGGTTTTATATTAGAAAGAAACAATCCTGGGAATATAGAAAGATATACCTGTATTCTGTAAATCTGAATTCGGAGTGACGATTGATGTGCAGATGTGCTATATTCAACTTTTAATGCTGGAAGATAATTTCTTCGTAGAGCTATGACATGTGGTTGCAGAATTTTCATGTTATTACCACTAGGTGTTAAGCGAACCTGAAAAATATGCACCCCCCCAAAAAAAAATCCAACATGGAATGTCTCTTTCCCATAACTGATTAAAATTAGAAATTCCTACCAAAAAACTTTTGAATAATACTAATTAAACCAGTAGGCTAAATATCTCATTTCTTTTAGATTCAAATCTCAGATCTTTATACCCCAAATCCATAAAATAGTCATATCATCCCGAAAGGTTAACTGTAATACCTTTTACATTTATTTACTAAAATTCACTACAATTAAAAAATAAAGCAAGTGCTGGGAATATAGTTTGGTCTTAGTGCACTTGTCTAGTATGTGTGAGACAGAGACACAGGGAGGGAGTGAGGGAGAGACAGAAATAAAAGTAACAAAGAAAAAGCTCATTTTTAAAATAAAATTAATAAAACCAACTTTTGGTTTCTTATTAACTGAAAGAATAATCAACATCTAGTAAGTTAAGATGAAGTTTGATTTCTCAATCATATGACCACATCTATGGAGATTTTTTTTAATACATTAATTATGTAAGTTAAGATGAACCATGTTCAATCAGCTCTGTAAGGAAGCCTGGTTTTCCCTAAACTTCACAGTGATTCAAACTATAACGGATAGAACTTAAAATTTTGTATCAGTACTTTAAAAATTTACCGAAATGCTGGTGTCCAACTCAATAACATTATCTTCTGAAGGTGAAGACTCGGTATATTCCTTAAATTCTTTTTCCAACTTCTCAGTGTGCTTTACACTCATTGGCTTCCATCTTGCCTTCTTTTTGTGCTTTGTCTCCCAAACCACGTCAGAACTTATATATGAAAGCAAAAATCATAGTGCTAATATATAATAGCTTCATCTTAAATGGTTTATTACATCAATTATAGAACATTCAATAAAATTTTGCAATAGCTTCAGTTACAAGCAAGCATATTACAAGTTCAAAAACATGAATTTATTCAACTAATTCTTATTCAATTCCTATTCAGGTACTATTCCAGGTATTAAGAGAAATGGCAGTGAACATTTCTGCCACTGCTACTCATTTTAGTTGGGGGGGGGTGAGACAGTAAATAGTATGTATTTAGTCAATTTTAATGTGTAGGAGGTGAAAATGCTTTTGAAAGAAGAAAGTAACAGAGTAAAGACGATCTGGAGTCTTGGGATATGCGAAATGGTGGGCCCTGCACTATTAAAATGAAGTGGTCAACAGAGGGCTCTACCAGAAGGTGAGATTTTATCAACCTTAATGGATATGAGGGAGTTAACCAGTAGGTAAGGGGAAAAGAACATTCAGGTAAGTGACCAGCTTTAGCAACCACCCTAAAGCAGCAGCACATCTGTAGTGCATGAATAAAAGCAAGGAGGGTGGCATGGTAGGAACATATTAAGAGCAGAAGATGAAGTCAGTGAGACGCCATTAATGTAAAGCTTTGTAAGTCATTATGGAGAATGTGAGTTTTATTCCAAGTTGAGGAACCACTATGCTGTTGTACATTTAGCAGTATGACCTGACTTAACACTCTGTTAAGAATACATTGTGCATCTGGGTATAGTGACAGAAAAAGAGTCAAAGCCACAAGCAGGACAACTTGTCAGGAGTTAATGCAGTAAGACAGGTGAGAAATGGTGATTGGTCCGACTGGGGTGTTAACACTGAGGTAATAAAAAGAGAGCCTATGTGTATTCTGAGGGCAGTGCTAGCAAGAACTTCTACACGAAGCAGATGTGAAGTAAAATATAAAAAAGACTCAAAGATAGACTGCAAAGTCTTTGGCCTGAAAAACTAGAAAGGGTTAGTCCTGACTAATTCCTATGAGGAAGCAGGTTTTCGTAGGAGAAGGAAATAAGGAGTTTGGTGTTAATGTGTACAAAGTTTAAGTCATCTCCCAGATATCTGAGCAGATTTTGTGTAGGCAGTTAGATATCCAAATCTAAAGCGAAGAAGATACATTTGGCTGAAGATAGATGTATCTGAACAAATTTGAGGCATACTATGGTATTTGAAATCATGAAAAATGAAAATAGACAAAAGTAGATCTAAGAGTCTTAGAGTACCCAGTGTAAGAAATTGAGAGGCTGAAAAGGAACCAAGCAATGAGTCTGAGAATTTTGAGACAGGAAGAAAAACTAAGATAGCGAGGTGTCCTCTAAGTCAAATGAAAGAAACTATATCAAGAAAGGATCTCTGTTAAACATATCAAGTACACTGAGCACTAATAATCCACTGGATTTGGCATTAGAGAAGTCACTGGTAATCTTGCCAAGACAAGTTTTATGATGTGCTAAAAACTAAATACTGGAGCAACTAAAGAAAAAATGGACAAAAATGGAGATAGTGAGTATATTAAACTCTTTTGAAACAGACATTTCTGAGGACCTGGCCTGTTAAGAAAGAAATGAGAGTAGGTAGAGGGAAAAATATTTTTTGGTTTTTGTTAAATTGAGAGAAGCTGAGACTGATGGGAACAATTCAGTAAAGAAGCAGAAGTTGTAGATTCAGGACAAAAAGAAGAGGACTGGTGAATAAATGTGCTCAAAAAGGTAAAAGTGAATGAAATACAGTGCAAAAGTAGAAAAAAATGTTAAAAAGGGAGCATCTAAGAAGTATATATGGAGAAATATGTTAGTTACCAATGTAGGTAGGAAGTTATGATACTGAGGGATGAGGTGGATCTATGAAGTTCGCTTTTTGTGGCTTCACTTTTCTTAGTGATGTAAGGTAGTAAGCTGAGAGAGGGAATGAGGTTTGACAGGCAAAACATAAAATAAGAGAGAAGGTATGAATAAAAGATATCTAACTGTACTGAAGTTAAAATGTTTAAAGACCTAACAGCAGGCTCAGTGACACAGCACTTTCCTAGTAAGCCCTGAGTTTGATTCTCAACAATGGACAAAAATAAATCCTATCAAATAAAAAAAAAATTTACCCTTGGAAATTATTTTAGTTATCTGCATATTTATTAATTTTATTTAAGCATTTATTCTTTCTAAAACTTTTATTTATTTAATAAATGGAAAGGTAGAGATCATGTGTTGGTTATCTTTACATTTATGTAATTTACCACAGGAGATAAAACATAATAGGAATAACACCATTTAAAAATCTGTTATTTGACCTTTAATAAAAATTTACATTTTTTAGACAAAAACAATTGTTTTTAATGTTCTTTTTAATATGACATTTATTCCATTGAATAAGAGGTCAATACTATTAATTTACAAAGAACCTAAATTTAAATCAGTACCATAGACCTTTAATATTATTTTGGAGTTTAGCTCAAGAACTAAAACCACATTGCTGTGGTTATACAGACTAAAACATGCTCTCACATTAGCACTAATGTATATGTGTGTGTGCATGAGTTTCAATTTAAGTGTTTATGAATAGAAACAGTAAAGGCATAGGAGATAAGAGCTTGAGAAATTAGAAATACAGTATTACCTTAACAGATCTTAAAATGTCAAGGTCAAATTAGAAGCGATTCTCTTTAATCCTACAACAACTATATGAAGCATCTACTATGTACCCTACACTGCTGTACATGGTAACAGGCAATTTTAAATGACATATTGAATAAAGAATATTTTCGTTAAATTAAATAAATTTAACTTTTTAGAGCACTGAGAAAATTAAAAACACAGTAAGAAATATACAGATTTTATTTCTGGTATTTTATCTCAAAAAAGGAAAGAATCTCAAATGTATTTGTAAATTAGAATTACCTTAGTTTTAATGAATAGAGAAAAACAAAACAAAAACTGAACAAATCATTTTACAATGATAATTTTTTTCAATGATAATTTCTTAATCATTAAGAACTGACTAAAGTTGCCCCGAATGAAACACATCTAACCTTGTAATTCCTATGTAGGCCACTTCCTGCTTTGTGTAATTGTTGACGAGAGAAATCCCAACATCTTGTAATGCCAGTGTAATTTCTTGCTCTGCCAACTCCACTTTCTCACTTTCATATGTTGCTTTAAACACCTTTGGATCTTCAGTAAACAAAATAATGCGTTGCAAGCCTTCAAAGAATGAAACTAAATAAACAGTCTTCTTTCCTACATTTATAGCTGTCATCATATCCTAAAAAAAAAAAAGCCATGAAACAAAAAATTATAGAATTTGGTCCCAACTAACATAAAGTCTAGATTCCATATTTACAAAATGAAAATATGAATAGCAACTATTTTACAGAGCTGAGCAGGCAACTAAATGAATAGTTGCACGATACTTGGAAATTTGAAGTAATCACTGACTTATAGCAACTTTATAGTTGTGACAAATAATTAAATTAATATTTGTATAATACTTGGTCATTTATTTCACCAGACTCATTTAGTGTGAGTTATTGACATTATTTTTAAGTTAGTAATCAGGTAGATAGGTCAATTGTTTCACATCTTAAAATCTAATTAAATAATTTTCCTTTATAGGTTAATTGGTAACCGCGTATTATTTTATTTGCCTCATTCTAAGTCTATAGAAAGGTTTATGTTTTGAAAGTTGTTTCACAAACTGGGCGTGGTGGTGCATATCAGTACTCCCGGCACTCTGGGAGGCTGAGGAAGGAGGATCAAGTTTGAGACTAGCCTGGGTAACTTAATAAGATCTTGTCTCAAAACAAAAAGTAGAGAAAGAGCTGAGTGTATAGCTCAGTGCAAAGGCCCTGGGTTCAATTTTCAGTACTGAAAGAAGAACAGAGAAAAAAGAAAAGAAAAGAAAAAAAAGGTAAAAGTTGTTTCAGTCTAAAATTGTCACTTCCTTACATAGCTAAATGAGACAAGATAAAAAATCTGATGTCTAAATTACATGCTCTATAAAGCAGTGATATTCACCATTGGTTAATTAAGCAGAAAGCCATGCTATAATCAGAGTATCAGGGTTTTGAAGTTCGATGACAAGCTACATGCAGCGAATTCTAGTAATTAAGAGTCAACCATGAATACAATGGAAAAACACCATCAATATGCTAAAGAAACTCAGAATTCCAAATTCATTACTTAGCAAAAACATCTTGGATTTTCAAGGGAGAAAGGTACACAAAATAACATGCATACAGACTACTAAAAATCACCTGCAACAGATTGACTCAAGGAGATTATACAGATAGCATCGCCTGGTAGCAAAAGAAAGTGATCCAAGATGAAGCAAAAGAAAAATGTTATACAAATAAAATAGCACCTATGTGAAGAAAAACGATCAAAGAGGATATCAGCAAATGGAAAGATGCCCCCTGTTCTTGGATAGGCAAAACCAATATATTGAAAGTGGCCATACTTCCAAAACTGCTACACAGATTTAATGCAATCTCAAAATCAAAATAGCAATAGCATACCTCAGAGAACTAGAGAAAAAAATGCTAAAATTCGTATGGAGCCAGAAGAGACCTAGAAAGCAAAAGCAATTCTGGGCAACAAGTACAAGGAAGGGAACATCAGAATCCCTGATTTGAAGTTATACTACAAACCTACTGTGATAAAAATAGCATGGTACTAGCAAAAAAACAGACTTGAAGATCAATGGAACAAAACAGAAGATGCAGAAACAACTTCAAGCACACTCAGCTACCTTATCTTTGAGAAAGGGGCCAAACATCTTCACTGGAAAGAAGAAAGCTTCTTCAATAAATAGTGCTGGGAAAATTGGCTTTGCACATGCTGAAGATTGAATCTAAACCCATATCTCTCACCTTTCACTAAACTAAGATCAAAATGGATCAAAGATCTAAATATAAAAACAGAAACACATAATCTGCTAGAAAACAGAACAGGTAGAACACTTGAAGATCTAGGTGTACACAAAGACTTCATGAACAAAACTCTCCTTGCAAGGAAATATTACAAAGATTCAACAACTGGGAATCACATCAAATTAAAAAGCTTTTGCACAGCAAATGAAACAACCAACAGAAGGAAGAAACAATCTACAGAATGGGAGAAAATTTTACCAACTACTCCTCAAAGGACTAATATCTAGAATATATGAAGAACTCAAAAAAATTGGACTCACCCCAAATTTAAAATCCCAATCCAAAAGAGGCATTTGAAGTGAATGGACACTTCTCAGATGAAGAAGTACAAACAGCAAATAAATATATGAAAAAATGTTCAACATCACTGGTCATTTGAGAGAAGCAAATCAAAACAACACTGAGATTCCACCTCACTCTGGAGAGAATGGCTATCATCAAGAAATCAACCAATAACAAATGCAGGAGGGGATGTGGAGGAAAAGGAATCCTTCTTCACTGTTGGTGGAAGTGTAGATTGTGCATACACTGTGGAAATCAGTGTGGAGATTGCTCAAAAAAAGAAAAAAACTAGAGGTTTCATTTGACCCAGCTACTCCTCTTCTTGGTATCTTTCCACAAGAATTAAAAGCAGCATACCACAGTGATATGTGCACATTCATGTTTATAGCAGCACAATTTGTAATAGCTAAATCTTGGAAACAGCCCAAATACCCATAAACTGATGAATGGGTAAAGAAGATGAGGCCTTCAACTCACTACATAGCCAGGTCAACCTCAAATTCGGGTGATCTTTCTGCCTCACCTTCCTGGAGTACTAGGATTATAGGCATGTACCACTTCACTTGGCTAAAGGTTGCATACTTTTACTAGAGAAAATTTAAATGACTCTAATCTTTTGGTACATAACTACTATAGTACATATTGGTTTTCCAATTGTACTTATGGTTGGAATTTGAAAAAAAATGAAAAGATAAAAGTTCAAAAAAATGATAAAGCTAATACTGCTTTAAAAATCTTCAGCAGTTTTTTTTTTTAATTGGGTAGACAGAAAACAGTCCTGAAAAAGAAGCAAGAATGAAAAGTACACCTTTAAAAACACAAAGTAACCCAGTACTTACATCCGTTTGTGTTACTTCACCATAGCTTTTTCCACAACTCCACTTCAGCTTTCTAGAGCCCACTGGATCAGCCCATGTATAAAACACTGCTTTTCCAGGAGGAAGGGAATCTTCTATTTCACTAAGAGAACTAACATAAGCACCAAAAATATACATTAAATTGAATGCAACCATATGAATATATTTTTTAAAAACCCCAAATAATACGTCACTAATTCTTAGTCCATTAACTGAGATTTCTGGAAGTTCTGAGTAAGACTAAAATTTCCTTATATAATAATAATAAAAATCCTGTAAGAAAATATTGAGAATATTTCTAAGAAAATATTTCAAGGTAAATACTTGTTTCACTTACAAAATAAAGATCTTCAATATTTTGCAGCTACTTCATTATTATTTCAATTCAAATTATGAAAAAATTATTTCAATTTTATCTTATCCATACTAAATCCAAGAGAATTTAATTGACAGCCCTTTCACTGTCTTAACTATGGGAAAAACAACTGTTGCTCAATTATTTATTTTTAGAAATCCTAAGATATGAGATACAAATCTAAGAAATCCAATCAACTCATAAAAAGATTCAGAAGTTATTAACCAAAGAAGTAATAAAATACACAGCATTCCCAAGCCAAAGGAGCTTAAAAAGACTTCATTGGGTATTTGACTATACTAATGAATACAACATCATCCTATACTTAGCTTTGTAAAATGTTTAAATGTTAAGAAAATGGAGCTCCACCTGTGCACAATTATGAAAATTACTTATCTTTAAAGGAATAAAAATGAGCTTTAAAAAAATCTACATATAAGTGACAGCTCAAACATATAGAGACAGAGAATGAAACACTGGTTACAGGAGAGAGAAAAAAAGAAATGGGAAGATGTAGGTCCAAGGATACAAACAAAATAGTAGATACACAAGATGAACAAATAAAGAGATCTAATGCACAACACAAGGACTGAAGTTAGTAAGATGCTTCTGTATTAGGTTTTTGTTTAATTACCTGGGTATTTAATGTGTAAGTAGATTTTTGCTGCCTTTGTCACGGAAAAAGTTACTACGGCTGAAGATGTAGCTCAGAGGCCACAACAGGTGCAAAGCTCTGGATTCAATCCCCAGCAAGGATGTTTCTGTATGTGTGTGTGTGCATGTGTGCGTGTGTGTAATTATGTTAATCTAATGCACTAGGGAAATCATTTTATTCTCTGTGTGATTCCAGTAACATCATGCTGTAAACCTCAAAACTACATAGGAGCTGAGGGTGTACACAGCTCAGTAAGAGAGCATATGCTTAGCATGCCTGAAGCCCTGGGCTGAACCTCCAGCACCAAAGAAAAAACAAAGAAAAAACAAACCCAAAATTAAATTTACTCAAAAGTAATGCAGATCTCACACTATTATAAATGCAGTACCAAATGTCAAAAAATGGTAGAAAAATGGTGCAATGTCTAGACAACTTTGAGACAAAAGGTTATCACTTCAGATTTTGTTATCATTAATCTGTAAGACTCACATTTCAAAACAACAGTAAGGTAGGACAGTGTTACAGCTTGTGTCTAGATGTTCCCCCCCAAAGCCTCATGCAATCATAGGGGGCTTTCTCAGAGATGGCTGGATCTAGAGCTTGTGAGTGATTCATGGTGCAATGCTAGGACAAAGGGTGTGCGTGCTATCTGCCCTAAGGGTGGGTAGCCTAGATACAATATAAGGGACAAAAGAGGCGTGCTGTTAATTACTTGTAGTTTGTCGGTTGTGGCTTGTTACTTGCCTTGCTGCCTTCTGCCTGTGGTGAATTAAACTGCTCTACAATGCCCGTCGGCCAGGCCAACCTGCCTTGGCACCAGCCAACTATGAACTGAAACCCCCACAAACCATGAGCTAAATAAATAAACCTTTCCTCCTTTAACTTTGGGTGTCAGGTATATTTGTCCCAGCAGTGAGAAAAGTAACTAAGACACAGAAAAAATAAAGGTAGGTAAAAAGGAGACAAGGAAAATCATAGTATTAAAATTGTAAAAAACTGCAGCTTTAAGACACAAAGTTAACCAAGATGACATTTTTTTCACCCCCAGACCTGTTTTTTTCTTTTCTAAGAAATTCCAAAAAATTCCTAAGAGCTTTAAACATACTATAAGCCTGTAGGTTGGGCCTGTGCTTTTCACCCGTAAATTGAGCCTGTGTTTTTCCTCCAATACTATAGATGCACAAATTCCACAGATTTCCACTCTAGAGGAAATAACACCATTAATTGGGTATGATTCTCTAAACTTCAAACACATGCAGTGGTTTGCATCCTCACCCAGTCTGCTACAAGGTAACCCGACAGATGCTAGGAATATATATCCTAGATCACCTGTCTGGAGGACTCCTTTAGGAACAAATAAATACTCCCAGCCCAAGATCACAATGAGCCACTCTTTTAAATGCTCACACTCTTAATTCTCTGACTGTGTACTTTGCTCTGAATAATAAATCAGTCTCTGCCTCTCACTGATACATCCTGATAAGCTTTTCTGTACTGTTAAGTCAGCAAACCCACAACCTGCTCCATGGGTGGTGGTGAGCTGAGGTCTCCATCTTCCCACCGAAGGGACGCGCTCTGCTGACAGTAACACAACAGACTACCCACAAACCCTGACTGAAAAGTCACTGAGACTTCCCTACCAAGCCACACAAGACTCAAGACAACATTTCAGACCTGAGATGAAGAAATGTTTACTATAGGAAGGCAGCCCTGAAACTAGATCATTTAAAAAGTCAATTATCTGTTAACGTGTTATAATAAATCAATGCAATGTTTGTCTCAAGTATAGGGAAGAGCTAGGCAACAGATACAAATGTTTAGAAAGGCAGACTAGAAACATTTTAAAAGAAATGGAAAGTCACTGAAAGACCTTAAACAGGAGAGAAACTGTATTTTTTAGAAACCTAATTCTGGTGGAAAATAGGAGATACGTGAGATAAGACTAGATACAGTTTAACTACAAAGATTGAAAGATATGAATGCAAACAGGTATGAACTAAAGACAAGACTAGAAACAGGGTAGAGAGACAGATCAAAAGTTAAATAAATGATGACTTAAAAACATTTAATGCTGGGCATGGGGGTGTACTTCTCTACTCCTAGCACTGGGGAGGCTGAGGCAGGAAAATCGCCATGAGTTTAAGGCCAGTTTGGACTAGGGTGAGCTCAAGGCCAGCCTGAACTCAGAGGGTGCAGTGAAGCAGGAGAAATACAGAAATGTCAGGGGTGGATATCACTGCCATTCAGTGAAGAAAGAGAAAAAGGAGTATACTTTTTGGTACAAATAATGAAGTAAAAGTGAATCACATTAGAGTATTGCATGACATTTAGGAAGAGGTAAAGATGTGGGGGATAATCAGCACAAGAAACTTAAGTATTTATTGATAAGAATGAAATTACAAAAGATTACACAGAATATAAACAAAATAATCCTAGCAGGGGCTAGGATTATCTCCCTGCAATATTTGAGAATAGGTAGGAGGAGAAGTCTGTAACAGATGTAAAAAGGAGTGGTCAAAAATACCAGCAACCCTCCAAACTGGCGCTGGATTCAATACTCTTTTGAATCAACATTTCAAGTTCTTGAATTAATTATTACTTCAATTCTAAATCCAAGTCCAATGTTTATTCTTCCAGATTATTATTTTTATGAAGTTCTGAGCTAGGACAGAAAAAAAAAGGTAGAAAGAAAACAAAGAAATCATAACTAAAAATGGTACTTTTAAAGACTGCAAGTCAGGTGTGGTGCCACACACCTGCAATCCTAAGCACTCAAAAGGCTGAGATAGGAGGATCAGCATGAACTACACAGCCAGTCTGAACTACATAGCAAGAACTTGTCTCAAAAAACACAACAAAAAAAGAAGACTGCAACTTCCAGGACCTAGCTGAAGTTAACCAAGACAGTGGAAGGAAAGTATAAATGCACTAAGAGCAATGAAAAATAGCAACTGAGGAAAAGAAACAACCGTAATTAAAAGCTACAGAGTATTCAGGACAGCCTGTCTATTAACCCTGACATGTCAGCTTCACTGAAGGAACACCCTGAAGACCAGCAGCGCACACTCCTGGGTGTGCCTGGGTCGGCCGTGGTGGTATGACTTTGGCTAAAATACATGGGCCTGGCCCTTCCCCTGTCCTGCTTCCCAGCAGGCTCTCTGACTGATGTTTCTAACTTGAAGCCAGCTGACCACAGACTGAACTCTCTGAAACTGTGACTGGAATTAAATCTCTCCTCCTGTAAGTTGCAGGAGTTGGATACTGTGTCTGAGCAATGATAAAGCTGACTAACACAGCCTGGGATTACAGTAACATAAAGTTGTATCAGCTGTAGTGGCACAAGGAGAATATAATATTGCAAAAGATGGAAAAAAGTGATGTAGAGAGTAGTCCTAAAACATCAAGATTTAATTACGGTCTTTTACAAAGCCCCTGTTTCCCCACATACCTCTGCCAGAAGAGGGTATCTACTGTTCAACAAAAGCTAAAAATTTACATTTATGTCATATTTATTAAAAATGTTAAAAAATTTAAAAACAGACAAAACTAAGAGACTCATGATAAACCTGGACAGAATTCTCAAAAATTCAACAATGGTCAAGTTTTTCCCACACTTGCTTTAGTTCATCCATGTTTCTCTCTCTGACCACTTAAAAGTAAATTACAGATATCAAGGCAGTTTTATCATTACCTACACTTGATTATATTTTTAAATTAGGATACTGTTTAACATAACTAAAATACTATTATTAGTTTATGCTCTTAAAAATATTATAAGGTCAATTTCTCATCACCTAGATCCTATAAAATCAGGAGCTACTGTATTTACGATCATCTTTTTACCTTTGTTTGTACTGAACAAAGTCATTCCTGGTGTGATTTATTAACAGGAATGGAGCTGCTCCATCATGATAATCTGAAAATGTAATAACTGTAGAATGCTCAGCTACATTAACTTCTGCTATAATACCTCCAAGCTAAAAAAAAGAAAAAAAATATTCTTTAATGTGATCAACCTCCCACAGATATTAACTAAGAACATTTAATAATAAAACTATTCATAACGTGGTAACTTAATTTTGGGGTGATTCAGAAAACAATTCAGAATTTTTAATGCATTTCTGGGAAATCACAGATCTCTATTACATATAGATGAATGAAATTCCAGATGTGGTGTAAGCTAGTATTTTAGGTACTCCGATTAACTTCCTATGTAACAATTATTTTGTATTTCGATTTCCCTTTGGTACTTTTTCCTTTTATAAAAAGAAATGTTTGTGCACTTTCAATGAAAAGGGAAAAATATCACCTGGTGCTTATGTGATACAAAACAAATTAAATGTATTAAATTAGCTTTTCTAATGATAGATGCAAAAACAATTACTTACCTCATCACTCAGACGCAATAAAACACAATTTTCTTGCTTGTTAAAATATATCCTTTTGGGAGGACCTCCACTGTTTCCAACTTGAATAAGAAGTTTACTAGAAGCATCCTCAGGCCAAAAGGGGATACACTAAAGGACAGGTTTATGTAAAACATATTTATAAAAATAAAACATAATTCATCATAAACACTTGTATCATTTTAATAAACTCATAATAGTAAAGGAACTTTTAAAAAAATCTCTTCCAACATTGCTGTAGTTACTGTGTTGGTTAGCTAAACAATTATAAACTGTCAACATAAACGGCACTGTGAATAAAAAAGCAGCAACGGGTAGGAACTGAAGAACTATGGTATCAGGGAATTCCGGAGGAGAGTACAATGAGTCCAGATCCTACAAAGAAGGGCTGACAATTCAGCAGGTAAACTGAGCCAAGAACTAGGGCACAGATGATCAGTTTAGAGCAAGGGTACATACAGTTGCTAAAAATAAAAATCATGTGTGAGCATGATTTGGTAATTAAGTAGAAGTCAAAATATGTATAAAATGATGACTCAAGATATGTATTAAATTTAGGGTCCTGGTCATTAAATAAGAGTGAAAAGGTAAAAGAAGTAACTAAAGTTCAGGGAAAAAAGCTTAGCATCTTCAAGGAATCACTTGGGACATGAGAGCAATCTGGCTGCCACATCTGTCACTGCAGCGATCACCAGGGTTGATGTGGTGATCTGGCTGGTTAAGAGGGTGTCCCCTTCCTCCCTCACAGCTCCATGTGCCTCCCAGCTGCGTACTCAGTCAAAGAGCACAACCACCCCAGAGAGAGGAGGACTGTCTCCTAGGTCAAGGGTATGTGATGGCTGTGCTCCCCTAATAGAAGCTCCAAACGAGTTCTTAAGGTACAACTTGGAAACCAGCCTAAAAGAATAGGAGATAGACAAGGTACTAGAAAGACTGAGGAGCTGGATGCAAAGAGAAGAGCTAAAGAATAAATCATGTCAACTCCTTCTTAGACCCCAACCAGACTGATCATTTCATATTTTTCAATGATACCCAATCATTATCATACACAACCTGGGGACAATGTGTAACAGAAACTGGTTGTTAGAGCTGTATGTTGGCTTGTTAAAGGTAGTTTTATTCAACCATAAAATCGAACTAGATATAGCATAAGGTTAAGAGTTTAAGAAGCTCAGAAGGTTCCTCCACTCAAGATTCCTGCATTTTAAGAGGAACTGACCTGGTAGAGTTAAAACAGCAGCAATACTTACTCAAGCATATTTCCCATGAAGAACTGAGAGGACTAAATACGATGTGCATTCTAAACATTCCCAAGCCTGCTGCTGTTCCTTGATAGCACTGGACTAATGCTGTATCTTTTGCCATTAATAATGTGCAATGTCATTTGAAAGTGTTATGTTGCAGGACTGTTTGAGACTTAAAAAGTGCTAAAATTTTTGTTTTTTGTAACAGTAAAAATAAAGCTATAAGTTTAACAACTCAAGAGAGTTAATAATTATGAGTATGTAGCTTAAGGTAAGGTTGAATACTATATGCCCAAATCAGAATATAAAATTTTTAAATAAAAGAAAATTTATCTTAAACTGAAATTGAAAGTTAAAAAAATTAAAAAAAATTTAAAAACCCAAAAAACAAGGAGAAAGTAAAATTTTACAAAGCTGTCATAGTACATAAAGCAAAGAAAAGCTAGAGTTGTAATTTTAACATCCCAATACAAGTAGAAGGGATGGAGGAGAGCAAAACCTTAAAGACATTTTTTTTTCCTACTCTCAGGGCTCAGTATTTTTCTATTCTTGGTTCCTCCGCATTGTCCTCCTCTATCCCCCAGGTCTGTAAAATTGCTAGAGCCAACCCCCATGTCTGTGCTAGTCCACCTGACCCTTGACTGATATCATTAGATGGGAAAAATGAACAAGAGGTAATGGGAATTTTCTCTGAATTAGCCTCATGTTTATACAACACTACTTGAACTAAATAATTTAAAGGTTTGGTGGTTACCTTCATTTGTTTTAATGCTCCTATTTCTGTCAGCTCAGATCGTTGCTGCTCAGCTGAACTACTGACACTCTTTCATTTCCTCCAAGTCTTTGTTGAAACATGACTTCAATAAGTCCTATTCTGATTATTTCACTAAAAATTATAGCCCACTCCTTACTCTTCAGAACTCTCAATACCTTGAATCTTGCCTGTTTTCAATTTCCTCCACTAGACTTGCCATCTTTAAATGTATGTATTTTACTGACTATGGTATATTAATACTTCCCTCTGCACTCAATGAATTGTAAACTACCTAAGGACAGAAATTTGTGACTTTGTTAAACAGATGGACAGCAAAATGCACAAAAAGTCTACAATAAATATTTACTAAGAGAATGAATAGATTTGAACAGAAACTTCTGGAAATGAGAACTGTAATTATTAAATTAAAAATTCCGTTCCAGTCTTAAACAGCAGTTTAGACACAGCAAAAGTTAAAAAAAAAAGTAAAAAAGCAAGATACACATATAAAATTTCTCCAGAATGTAGCAGAAAGGTAAGCAGATGGAAAAGGAAGAGAGATAGATATTAAGATAGATGAAAAACAGAAATATCTAGCATGTCTAAATAAAGACCCAGAAGGAGAACATGGAAAAACAATGGTGAGGCAATATCTAAAGGGATACTTGTGGCAAGTTTTACAGAAAATGCAAAGTAAATTAATCTACAGACCTAGGAGTAAAGCATTTCAAGTAGGATAAATAACAAGTAACCTACATAGTCAGGTACATAGTGATCTGACTATGAATATCAAAGACAATGAGAAGAAAAACCTTCAAAGCAGCAAGAGGAAAAAGAAAGCCACTTCCATTATCTCCAACAAAAAATGGAAGACAGAGACAGCAATAGAGTACATGCCAAATGTTGAGAATAATAGCCACCTAAAACTGATATCAAGAAAAACTATCATAAAACATAATGATAAAAATTTTACAGATAAACACAAACGGATAATATTTACCTTTAATCAGCTCTAAATGAAATTCTAAAAATTTAAGAATGCTCTCACAAGGATAGCTTTATGTACAAGGAGGAACTGTAAGTAAATGTAGTAAACGTATTTCTTACACTGAGAATGAAAATTTCTTCAAAAGTGAAATATTCTATCAACCTCAATCATTCAAAAAACTTATCCAGAGGTCTGATACCTAATGATGATCTAGAATTAAAATTTCATTCTAGTAATGATCTAGAAATAAAATTTCACTCCTCCTGCTTCTTCAAATAACCTGAAGAAAACTTTGTCTAAATCTATTCTGTGAAGGAATTCATAACAGCTTCGTGGAGAAAATAAGTCATTTTCTCCCCTTTAATGCATTTATACTTTATATATTCTTCTAGAGCAGTATGTAACCAAACTGGTTAGTAAATGTTAATAATGTACCTTCTTAGCTCTGTGTTCTAGAAGGCAAGGTCCAGTTTTTAAAAAATTAATATATAGAGCCTATCACAAAAACTCAATAACGGTTCATGGAACTGAAATAAAACTGGGGTGGAAGAAAGTTAAAATGTTATAACTGTAGTTTCAGGCCTCTTATTTCAAGGGGAAAAGGGAACTCAAAAGAGGTGCATTTTTGAAATTCATCTACTCACCTGCTCTAAATCAAGAGAGAGCCACTTATTAGTTCCCTCTTCAGCCAATAATATATGATATTTGCTTTTGTTTTTAATCATATAAAAAGGTGTAAATGTCACAATTCTTGTAATGTTAAAACTGCTGAGGTCTATAGTGACACCAACCTATGGAAAAAAATTAACAGTTAAAAAACTTTTTTATTATCCTACCATCCTTATAAAAATCAAGTAATCAATAGACACACTTTAAATAAAAGTTATTTGAGCACAGGATAAACTCACTTGATAATCCGTTTTTGGGCCTTTACATTTAACAGCTCCATGACTACCAACAGTGTCAATTGAAAACTGATCTGACAACTCACTATCAGTTACCATAAGCTGAACCTAGGAAAAACGTTTCAAACACATTACAGGGTAAGTATCTTTAAAAATCCTTATTTAAACTGATAAATTTTCTTTCCATTCTGAACAAAATACTGTATTTTAACATACTGAACCTTTATTGATAGTAAATGCTGATTTTAATCTCAAATATTTAATAAATATTATTTCTACCTAAATTTTACAATATCTTACTCTGTAGAACTGTAAAAACTGAAATGGAGTGACAAATAGCTAAAGAGTGAAAGTTAGGAAAAAAGCTACATACCTTATTATTATTAAAAAAGTTATTTGGCTGAAAAGAAAAGAGAACTGGCTTTTTATAATTGGGTGGATGCTTTCGATGAATTCCATCTGCTTTGTACTGTAACATTCGACCAGTTTTATTGACCATCCAATATGGACTATGAAATGCCACAACGGTCTGACCAGTATTGTAAGTCATGTGGACAGCAATATCTAACTCAGTCTTTTCCATTTCTGTAACACAGGTAAAAGTGATGAAACTAATGTCTTGTTGATTAGCTCTTATGTGATATTCACTTTTCCAGTCATGATTAAGATAGTCTAGTAATTTTAAATGTAGTCTGGCTTTGTCCATTTGTACAGCACAAATCTGGGCTGACTGGC
The DNA here is from genome assembly GCA_004026905.1 of Hystrix cristata. NCBI lineage: Eukaryota > Metazoa > Chordata > Mammalia > Rodentia > Hystricidae > Hystrix > Hystrix cristata. The sequence continues at coordinate 44,124 of PVJO010001363.1, read as the reverse complement.
CTTCATTCAGAGTAAAAACTATATTTTCAATCCCCTGTAATGAAAAAATACAATAAATTTTAAAATGTCTTTGAATAATACGCCCCAAAATTCTATTTAATTATTCTAAACGCTACACACAATGCTCTTGAAAATACCCATCAGGACAAGTTAGAAGATTTACATTCAAGTTCTGAGTCAGCCAACTGTATAAACTGTAAAATATTTAATCTACATTTGGATAATGTTTTGTAAAATGGTCTAAATCACCCACTTCAAAGGACTATGGTGCAGATTAAATAACATATGCAAAATGTCACTGGAAATTATATACGTAAAACTATAATTAGTAAAACAAACCAAAAACGTAGTCTATTAGTGACTAGTTTTGAAAACAACAAAATAATGAAGAACAAGATATAACTGATGGTAATCCAAAAAAAAATCAATCCATACTGCCCTTCTATTTTTGATTTTCAACAGTTCCTTCACTGCTTTCCAATTATTGTTTATATCTTCCTTCTCTCTCAAAACTATTCATTTGTTTCCACTCATACTTCCATTACCTTAGTTCTAATATCTATGACCAATCAGTTTTAGAGACTCCTAATTGGCCCTCTCGAGTCCCTTTCCCCATATCATAGATAAATTGTCTTTATAAAAACAGATTATATCCTTTGGAAACTAGAAAGCAGAATGCAATCTCTAAAAGCATCAAATTAAAAATCTGAGAATGGGAAGCTAAACAGTACATCTGTGTATGTCATCAGTTTTTCCAGTATCTCTCTGGCTCCTTCTTAGTATTACATGAACTTTAATCATAATGTTTTAAATTCATTAAAGCAAATGTTGATGTCAGCTGTGATTTTTTACATGCTAAAAATATTCCACAAATAATGATGTTGATGGTGGTGTTAGAATAGTTAAAAATGACGACTATGCGCTAAATTCTTCACATATCCTAACAAATTTGATTTTCCACATGTACCAACCATAAAAGTTTTGTTATTATCCTCATTTTATCAAAAAAACCAAAAGACTAGATGAAGAATATAACCTATATAAAATGACACAGCTAGTAAGTATGAGAGTTAGGATGCAGCCTTGAACTTGACAGCAATGTACAAACTCTTAATTGCTATCTGTCACCCAAACAGAAAAACAGATATCTGCCCAAAAACACATCAGAAAAGTTTTGAACATACAGTAATTATCAAAATAAACTAAATTTAGAACAGGTGTATTTTAGTGAAGAACTATCTTTTTTCATCAGAGAAATATGACAAATAGAATATTCAAATAAAATTCCCAAATACGGAGTCCTGTTATAACTAGAGGAGGGACCCATAATAAATCTGTTAAAGAGCATTTAAGAGAAAAACATCTGTAGAATTAAGACTAAAAAAATTACAGAACTGGGCATGGTGGTGCACACCTATAATCCCAGAACTCTGGAGGCTGAGAAAAGAGGCTCGCCATGAATTTGTGCATGCCAGCCTAGACTACACAGTGAGTTCAAGGCCAGCCTGGACTGTGCCGTCTCAAACAACAACGATAATATATATATAAACACACACACACACACAAGGAAAAGTTTTTTTGCTCAAGTATAGTACTTGAAGGGTATTTCAATACTGGTTTGAAAAGCTAGTGTTCATTATTAACCATACATATGAAATACAGCTACATGAAAAAGACTGAAAAATATATCTTCTAAAACAAGTGACATCTTCTGATGGTGATTATAGGCAATTTTATTATCTACAGTCTCTACATTTTTAAAAGGACTATATTTATAATATATAATTTATAATTTGCATCTACCTTAGTAGTCAGATTCCTAAGATAAATTAGTGGAAAATGTTTTCTTTTAAATTATATTTTTATACATGATTAAAACATTTCCATTAGAAGAATATCTGTACAGTACTTATTATTCTTTACTAGTACAATAGCCTATGTTACAACTTCAAAACTTTTTTACTGTTCCTAATTTTAAATATTTCAAAAAGCTACAAAATCAAAGTCAGGAACACTCCCCTCTGCCCTCCCCTTACCCAAATTCCAGAATACCTCTAGATAATAAGCAATTTTGTAAGGAAGAAGATTTTGGAGCAGGATTGGTGGCCACAAATGCATTATGTATGGTAAGTCCCAACCATCTTCTGAATATACTGATAGAGATGTCAAATCGTCTTTTTCAGGAACAATATTAATAATAAACGATTTCTTAGAAGGGTTTATGGATCTACATTTCTTCTTTAGAACAGCTCCATCATTTTTTACAATTTCTTCAAAGTCAATTCCTTCACACATTTGATAGTCCTTGTCCTTTGGCTTCAGAAAAAGGAATGATCTACATAAAAGAGTAAATGATACACTTCAAAATGCTTTGAAAGAAAACAAATTACATGATTACAGCTTTAGAATAAAATTATTTCCACAACTGTGTAATAAATTTTTCTATTTTCATATACTTTTTAGAACTAGATAAGATATAAGTATAATCTTAACTTTCTGGAAACTTATCAAATTATTTGCCTATCAGAATACTTTTATCAGCAACTTACTATTTTAAAGGTACATTTACAAGATAATAACTGGTTTCTGACAGAAAACACATAATCATATCAATCGTATATGCAAAACAAACCAATAACAATCATCTCTGACTTACACAGTTAAGTAAAAGAAACTGGCTTTCATAGAATGTGGTCTTAGCAAGAAGTAAATGTCATGACTGAGTTAACAAAATTAAAAAATTTTTCTATTTAAAAATAATTACCAGCTATCCGAAGTAAACAAATGAATGTTTTAATGGACAATGATATGTGGAACATAAATGCAGAATAATGGTTACAAGAAAATGTAACAAAATCATTGGATATCACATTGTCAGTCTTGATATTTGAATATCACATTTTTTGTTTACATTTCAACAATGTTTTTAGGTATAATCTTTTTTTAATCCAAGTTATGTGCAAAAATAAAGATTTAAGAAATATTTTTTGTGCATTTTTTTCTGCAGTGCAAAAGACCAGGACCTTCTATATACTGAGCAAGTACAGCACAGCTGAACTATATTCTCAGCCTGTAGAAATATTTTTTATATGTAAAACTAACAGGGTATGGCTGTGACTACCCTTTTTAGATGAACTGCCCAAAGTATCTCCATTCCTAATTATTTTCCTAAGCTATAGCCTAGAATTTTAAATTACCTACCACATATTTCTGTTCAGTGTTTGGTTTAGTAAACTCAAAGTACCACCAGAACCCTCTATGCCCGCTACGCTGTACATCTTCTTTCAGTGACTTTCAGAGACTTGCAATCAACGAAAACAATACTGGACTATTCCTTCTCCCTGGCCTACATACAGAATTAATTGTCAAATCAGTTTCATATTTAGCCTATTCAACATTTTTTCTGTAATTTTCACTGTGCTTTCCATTCTTCTAATACTTAAAGAAAAAAATTAATTTTCTACGAATTAAAGTAAAGCCAACACACTCATTTATCAAAACATTTTTTGGGTCTGTTATGAGAAGACAAAACTGAAATACATAAATGAGTAAGACATTTTTTACTCTCAAAAAGACCACAATCAGGAAATATAGATTACCACACCATGACAGATACCAAAAAACAAAAAACACATAAATAGAAAAGGGCTAGGGCCTAAGAGTGTAGTCAACCCTTTCTAAACAGAGGTAAAAATTTTCCCAAAAAATTGTGCTCTGAAGAGAAGACTTGAGTTAGAGAAATTATGAATTAAAGGAAACTTCAAGAAGTGAATGAAGACAGAACAGAAAGATGGTCAATGGCAGAAGATTCTAAATGAAAAGAGACAGTTAACTGGTTTTAAAACAGAAGAACATCAACAGGAAAGAAAAAGCAGATGATGTTAAACAAGTAGGGATAAAATTTATAAAGGTAGGAGAAAGAAAATAAGGGAGCAACTAATTAAATGCAAACTATTTTTCAAATTTCATCTTCCAGTATGCACTCTATACTACAATGAAATCCCAACTATTCTTTATAACCCTTCACAAAATCCCTAACCTTTCATGCCACCTTTGTTCATGCAATTCCTTCCACTTAGATTGCCCTTTCGATCTAACCTCAATATTACTATATTTTACCTTAATTTCATGTACCTCCACCAGGAGTCAATCACTGATCCTTTGTTTTCCAAAGTTTCCTGTAACTAACATTTTCCGCAACTCTACAATCCTCTGTTTCCAACCTTATCAACATATTTACATAATTTATCAGTCTCTCAACCATAACAGTCACATTCAATCCATTTTGATATCTATAGTGTTTCACCCACAACAAAACACTTGATAAGTATTTGTTAAGTTAATTAAACTTCGGAATCAGTATATTCAAATTCTGCAGAGAAAGGTAGCCGTTTGTTAACTTAATGCCTCATATCTTAAATATTTAAGTGAACCTATACCTAAGCATTGATTAAAAGTACCTAGATTATGGAAATACCAAACTGGTTACTCATTAATGATACTAGTTAAAATAGGGTAACTATTATGTAGTGAATTAATATTTAGCTTTGAACAAAAAGCGTAACAATACCATTATCTCTAATATGACCAGACTCATAGGATATGCTGACATTTATTAAGAAGCAGAATACCATGAACTATTATAAAACAACAAAATGAATTTAAAGTTCTTTAGACAGAGTTTTAAACATAAGTTCAATTTCATCCAGTCTTGTAAATGTCCCCAAGTCCTTTGTAAAAGAAAGTCTGATACTGGGCTGGGGATTTAGCTCAGTGATTAGAATGCTTGCCTTGCAAGTACAAGGCCCTGAGTTCGATCCCTGGCACCACAAAAAAAAAAAAAGGTCTGATACTGTAAACAATTATTTTTTTGTTGCTGCTCTCTCGACAATTCTTTCCCTCAGCATTTTGAAAAGAGCCATAACGAGTCACTAGTGTTTGCAGATCTATGTGAAAGGACGTGCTCCAAACTGCTAGACTGCTGTCTAAACATTAGAAAGCTGGTACCAGTGAGAGCGAACCTCCCAGAGCTTTCAGTGCTAATGGCTGTGCCCCGTGTCACACTGTGCCAGCACTGTCCCACACTGAACTCACAGCCTGAGTCAGCATGAACAGAGCAGGGGACAGTTAAGGAAGACTTGTAGCTTTACCTTTTTTCTTTCTGTAGCACTGGTGAAAGTGTTCATTTCTAGAGTATGTTTTGAAACAGTATTTAAAGAAATTATAATCCTTAATTCTAGGGAAGATTTTATTCTCCAAAAGAGTTCAATTCCCATAGAAGACATTATTTTCAATTTCACAGTAAATATCTTGAGCAATATTTATTTGTTAATATATTAAATTTAGAATTATAAAACTAGCTCGTCATTATTCTGTTAAAGCTTTCTTTAAAAATATATTATCAAGTAGATATTTAAGAGTAATGCATTTAGGTTAAAACTCTATTCTTGAACAATTAACAGATACAGATATATACAGATAAAATATTTTGTTTTCAAAAAACTCTATTATAAAGTCTCTGAAAAGTAAAACTCAATTCATAATATATAAATCCTCAAACTGCGGGGCAGATCAGAGGAACATAAACGAGAATCCAGAGCAAAACATGGATGACTAACCGTAAAATCACCACATACTTATCTGTGGCTGACCAGTGTAAGACCATCACATGCTTACTGGGTACCATGTGCTTGAAAAAAATGTACCCTACTGCATTCTTTATGAAAGTGTTACTCACATTTACTATATCCTGACTTTGCCCCTTCCCAGAAACAAAGGCTAAGACCCTGACTGGCCTTGCCCACTGCAATCAAAAAAACAGTCTGCCCCGTAAGTATGGACACAGTTCATACTCTCCAGGCATCCCAAGCAGGATGTCCCCTATCTTGCAGCATCACTCTGCTGCTAAAATAGCTCTCCTTATGCTTTCTCTGCATGTGTCACACTTTAAATAAACTTTCACAGTGCACTATACCAGCCTTGACTCCCCCATTTGCTGCTAAGAGCCCCACTTCTCCATTCTTCACTGGAGTGAGGGCAAGGACCTGAATAGAGGCAGCGGGTCACTCAGAGCAGCCCTCGCTGCACACAACAGAACTACCTATCACATTCTCTTATTTTTAAAAGTCATGAACATATATGACAATGGTTTCGATAGTACTGTAAGCATGTATTAATTATATTTATTAGTAAAAACATCATATACATCGTATAAATTAAATGCATTAAATAGTACTTCTTTTTTTAAAAGAACCACCTAAGTAACAATTGTATTTGTTAGTAAAAGCATAAATAGTTTACCTGGTATAAATTAAAAGCACAATGTATGAATTTACATTAAATGATACTTCTATTTTGAAAAGAGAGGCACTTAAGTGTCCCTAATCTAAATAACTTAGATGAAATATCTAATAAGGTAGATTTGGGCAAAATTGTGTAATTTTAAGACAAATATCCACATAAAATCTAAAAATAAAAATTCCATGAAAGAATGTAGAACAAACAAAAAGACAAAATCACCGGTAAGATGGTAATGGTATGTTGAATTCATTCTCAGGTGAAGCAATTCCCAATAAAGTGTTTCCTTCATAAACAGAGATTGGGACTGAAAAATGATTTCTAATCTGGGAACAAAAAACACATGATACTGTACTTAATATTATGAATCAAAGAACCTAAATACATTTTTAAAAATATCTTTTTTAAAATACCTTAACAAAGACAATATTGAGTACCATGTGTCTTGTTCATATAAATTAGAAGAAATAAAGATACAACTATTTATCCTAAAAATTACATCAAGGCTTCCAGTTTTATAGAAAAGGAATTTTGAAACATTAAACATCTCAGAAGGGAGTAAGATAGTATCTTCTTGACCTTAGGGTAGAGGTTAATTTGTTTACAGACATGTTTCTGTTTAGACAAAAACTGTACAAAAATAATTCATACAAAAAGCTTATCAAAATTTTAAACACTTATATGATGAAAGTGAAAAACATATCACGGGTTAGGAAATGTCCAATGTATTCAACAAAGGATTTATAACCAGGTATGTATAAAAATCCTAATAAACTTTAAGTTGCAATTTTGAGGAAAATGCAAACAATATAAATAAGTTATTTACAAAAGAGTAAAAGTTGTACAACTAAGGAACAGATGAAAAATAACATCTAGGAATCAAGAAAACACAATTTAATAAAATAATCATATACAGGAATTATATTCATACTAACAGACTAGCATAATCAGAAGTTTTGCAGTTTAACAGTTAAAAGTGAGAACAGCAAACTCATACATTACCAGTAAAAATAACTGATAAAATAACTTTGGAAAATAGTTCAGCAAAAACCTAGTAAGATGGAAATTCTCCTTAACACTTAGCAATTATCCCTCCCTTGTTACATGCTGAGAGAAATATTTATATACATGTAACAAAAGATAATCGTGTTCACTACATCACTGATTTTTAAGACAAAAAAGAAAGAAAACCCCATGAATAGTGGAACAATTAAGAACATTTTCTTAAAATTAATGTATTCACATAACAAAACATACTACTGCAGCTGAAAACACAAATATGTATTTTAGACACACGTAAGAGTTTTAAAGACATGGGAAAAGAAATATATACGCCATGTCACTAAAATACTACTTTTTTTAGGAAAGAAAAAGGAAGGAATGCACAAACCCAAAATAGTTGACTTCAAATTTTTTTTAAATTTTTTTAAAATTTGAAGGTAAGCTTTAAAATGTCAACATCTGTTATAGTCTATAGTGTGTATAGAGGTCTGTATTATAAAAATTTCTCAAAATAAAAAATACAATTGAAAAATGTTATTAAAGAAAAGAAACTGTGGGGGCTGGGGATTTAGCTCAGTGGTAGAGACTTGCCTAGCAGGCGCAAGGCCTCAAGTTCGCTTCCCAGAACCCCACCACCAAGAAACAAAAAACCCAAAAAACAAAACAAAAGAATAATTTGTTTTAAAAAAAAAAAAAAACACTGTATCAAACCAGAAATCAATGTTTAGAGAATTCAAATAGACATTAGGTATAAGTTTTACAATTCATTTTTTCCAATTACAGACATAATTTCAAATGAATTTTACATTCAATTTATCACTGATACAAACTTTTCCACAATACTTCAAAACCGTAGACCAAGACCCATCATGAACAAAAATGTAAAAATTCTAGACATAATTTTAGTAAATAAAACACAACAGTATATTAACAGCTGGATAATACTTCATGACCAAGTGTAACTTATCTTAAGAACCTAAGGCTCATATAACATGTAAAAAAAAAAAAATCAATGTAATTCATATTAACAAATTTTTTAAAATCCTTTTAGTTAACACAGAGAAAAGGCAAGAAAAAAATAAAACATGCAGACTGGAACGGCTGAAGTAAAAACGTAACTGCCAGTATCACAACTGTCAATATCTACAAAACTGTCTCATCTATTAGAACAAATACTTGAGACTAGTAAGATTGTACAACACGGATGAACATAAAAATAAACTATTTCAACATGCTGGTAGTAGAAAATCAGAAATTAAAATTTAAAAGCAAAGCCAATTTTATCAGAAGTTTTGATAAAAACTGATCATCTGATTCTAAAATTTAAAAGAAAATGGAAAGGATCTGTAAGGGTGAAAAGATTAAACTTGTACTACCTAATTTCAAGACTTACATTAAGGTAGTAATCTAGACAGTGTAATGCTAGCATAAGACAAACAGATCAATGAAACAGAATAGAGTCCAGAGAAAAACCATCAGTATATATGGTAAATTTATTTTTGACAAAAATGTCAAAGCAATTCAATGTGACAAAGATAATAAGGGCTTGGAAAACTGTATAGCCATATGTAAAAAACTAAACCTCAATTCCCTACCTCTCCACATATATAAAAACGTACTCAAAATGGAAATGTGCTATCTCCATATAATAGATTAATTCTCAGGAAATACATGTAGCTGCATAGAACAATACAGAAATTGATACAGAATTTTGCTGAGTGAAAGAAGCCAAATTCTATTCTGTTATTCCAATACATTTATATAAAATTCAAGACTATGTAACTAATGTACAGTGAGAACAGATCAGTGGACGTGTAGGAATGGGGAACTAGGTAGAGAGCAAAATTTTTATAGTAATAAATATATTTATTACCTTGAATACTTCGAAGGTTCATAAGTGTATTATTGTGTCAAATACATGTAGTGTATTGTACATTTCTTGATAAAGCTGCACCTTTTTTCTCTAATAAAAAATTCCCTACCATCAAAAGGACACACATATATATACACACACACACACACATACACATACGTTTTTTAGAGAAAAAATAATGTACAAAAATATTTTTAAAACAGTCCTATAAAAAACTGCGAGAAGCACACTGAACGGAATTCTCTCACCAGTTATACTACAGTAGTGTAATTACTGGTGATGAGATTCTCCTCTCTGAGTATTAGCTATATGTCTATTATAGTTTGTTTTCTTTTGGTAATAATCTAGTTTTTAAATTTTTTTTATTAGTACCTAAATATGCATAAAAAGACCTCCCCTAAAATCGATCATTTCATACCTGCACTGGTGAGCGGATTGTTATTTTCTTACTTCCTTCTACTGTATCTATTTGACAAACAATAGATCTTTCAACTCCAGATTCTCTGTGTCTTACGGTGTACAGACGTCGTCCCACTTTTGTTAAAGGAATCTTATCAGCAGTAGAGTGGTTAACAGGTGCTAAATTAAAAACAGATGTTGAAAAATTTTATTATAATTCATTATATATTAAATTTAGGTACACATTACGTATCAAACATATTAGCTGCTTTCCTTAAATTTATATATGTCACTTTTAATTGAAAAAATATCATTCAGGAGTTTGATAGCCAATCTTTTAAAAACCGAGTAATGAGAAGAACTATAAAATTCAAGAACAATGAACTCTGGCTTGCTGTCATAATAACCAGAGCCTAACAGCTTCACACATTGGCAAATACAACGTAGCTATTCTTCGCTTTTTAATTTTTCCAACTACTTGTGTCACTTTTCAGATGTATCTTGGATTTGAGTAAACAAATTTTTGAATCTGTATACCTAACACACACATTACATTGGGGGTGAAATTACTTATTTGCATAAATTTTACTCACTCCCACATCTACATAAACGTTTGAAAACAAAACAAAAGAAACAGAAACAAACCCTGGCAACGCTCTGACAACATCCAAGATACCTGCATACATTACTTCCTGACTAGGAGAACCAGCTATGCTTTCAGCAGCCTGCTCCCCTATTTCTGACTGACCTTTAAATGATCCTCTCTGCCACGGTAACTACTTAAATGTCAGGTATCAGAAAGTAGTATGGGTGAGGATCTGGACTTTTAAATTCATAATGGCTAGATGTTCTGATAATTTAAGAATTTAAAAACTTTTACCTCCCCTACAAATGAAAAACTTGTGGGTCAGAAAAGAAAGGAAAGAACCTCCACTTCAATAGGCAGAACATTAAAACCCACTTAACAAATCTCAACACCATTTGCATGAATTCAAATTGCTCTGAATTCATTCATCTACAAAACTGGTGGGATACCTACCAAGTTACACCATACATGGTAAAAACATCCATCACCAGTATCTATGACCCTGTAAAAGCTGGGTGAGATCTAATAGTTTTCTTCCTTAAAGCCTGCTCTAATTAATGCAGTAGATTAGTAATGTCACAATTTGGAATACAGGGGCTGGGGATTTAGCTCAGTGGTTAAAGCGCTTGCCTTGCAAGCACAAGGACCCGAGTTCGCTCCCCAGCACCAAAAAAAAAAAAAAAAAAAAAAAAAAAAAAAAAAAAAAAAAAAAAAAAAAAAAAAAAAAAAAAAAAAAAAAAAAAAAAAAAAAAAAAAAAAAAAAGAATTTGGAATACAAAGACTTAGTAACAAAAGGAATCAAAACAGTGCTAAGGGGAAAAAGAAAAGGTTCCCAAATCTATTACAAAAGACATTTAGAAGCAAAACAAACTAATAAATTATAATATATTACAAATATGTAACATGGCATACAAAACGTAATTAACACTTCAAAAAGGAAATACATTACTTACTAAGAAGAACGAAGAAGAGTTTGCTGCTTAAGCTGGTCATTGCACTGAAATGATCATTGTCTTTAGTTCCTACATAATCCATACTCAAACTCTCTTCATTTTTCAATGTATATGATTTTGCCATAGGAACACTGAGTACATTAAAAGCATCACTTGGTGAAACTGATATAGTAAGTCCAAGAGAATTCAAAATCATAAATGGCGCTAGATCCCTCATGAAGACTTTTGAAGATCCAGTAGCAGCTTCTGTAAATGCCTAATGAAGGAGAGTTTCCTCAAATAAATGTGGAAAACTAAATGATAAGCGAATACTAAGGGACACGTGACAAATAACTAATGGCAAAATTATTTAATAAAAGGGTCAATGAAGACTAGTATCTCAACATTTAAAGTTTGAAGTTTCTTACCGTGACTAAATTATTTAACATCACAAGGCCACATTTGGATAATGTAATGTTTAATTGGTCTTTTGAATAGAAACTGATGACAGTTTTATACTCTGGCACTTTGTAGTTTTCTTCTTCAGTATCTGACTCAATAATGGCATTTTTGGCTTTCTTTTTCATCTAAAATGATAAATTACAGAAATATAAGAATTTGAATCTAGGAGCACAACATAACTCAATCTGCAGAGTAAAACAAAAACAAAGTCCCACTCCACAAAAAAAGAAAAAACTTTAGATAAATTTTATGTGTTCTCCTGCTTCTACCTTAATGTAATTATTTGGACATGCCAACTAAGGTCACAAAGCACAGGGGCAGTACTGTATTAGAAAATAATTTCTCATCCTCAGTGATGTGGCAAGCATAATTTAGAAAAAAAATCCCTAAAATTAATATGTGGCATGTGAGTGTAAATTAAAAGCACACACTTCACAGCAACATAGCCAAGAAAAGTAATGTAGTCTTGTGGTCATGCTAATAAAGAACAGAAACCTAAAGACTTACAAAATCAGACAAAAGTGGCAGAACAGTTCTGTGAACATGGGACTCATAAGAATTGATACAGTTTACCTCTTTTTAGAATTCACAGATCCACTGTACATGTATATTCTGCCTAAAAACCACCAGAGAAATTTCTTCACCCAAATTCTTCATCTAAAATATCTAGAAAATTAAATTATCTACTACAATAAGGTAGACATGCTAAGCTAGGTACTTCTGTCATTACTTCAAGTAGCTTTAAGCCCCTGAAATATTTCAGGCTTCAATCATTAGGCAGAAAACATGCTGGTAATTCTGCAAACTCTTGCTTTGGAAGCACAATTTCCATCTAAAGGCCCTGATTCTCATAATTACATAAATTTATAATACATTTCAAGCAAATAATATACCTTCTTCTAGACAGTTCCTTCAAAGGACAAAGAAAACTCAGGGTAGACCACAACCTACAAGATGATAGATGCTGATATAGCAATATAATGTAGTAGTTAAGAATGGAGACTGCAGCTGAATTCACATCTCACCTCTTCTACTCTGTAGCCATTATTGTACTATATTACTTCAGGGAAGTTTATTAAACTGTCTGGCCTATCCCCTTCACATGTTCAAATATAGATAAAAACTGCCTCTCTTTCAGAGGGTTGTATTAAGGGTTAAATCAAATATACATTATTCAGAAAAATGTCTAGTACATAATGAATGCCATACAATTATCTGTATTAGGATAGGTAGCACTGGCCTTGGATTTCCGAATTATATGCAGAGGTCAAATACAGAACCATGTACACAAGGCTCATGATGAGAAAACTTCAACTTTGTTGTGATTAAAACTAAAGTGTCTAACAGGACAGCCTAGATTTTTGAAAAAAAATTTTTAGACTTCGGACATACAGCACTTTGATGGAGGATGTTGTTAAAGAAGTTATACATGCACAGAGGCAGAGGGCACAGGAAAATTTCCTTAAATTTGTGTGAAACTGAAACTATGAAAATACTATTTTAAACTCTCTCTCTCTCTCTCTCACCTTGATTCCAAGATTCCATGGTCTAAAATCTTCAGTCTGATCAATTTCCAAGGGTTCAAGTAAAGGCTCCCATACACCAAACATTTCATTATAATAATGAACCTAAAGAGAGAATTTTTTTTTTTTTAATGAAGTATCCTGTTATTTTCTAAAATGATCTTCCATGTTGCTTCCCACCACCAGGCCTTTTGGCTGTGCTAGCTGCACGTTATCCAGTAGCTTCAAATCCCTCATCCCTTTCATCACTTGGACTTTCACAATTTAGTTCAGATAAGACTCTCTTTTAAAATCTTAAACATCATCTTTGACTTTAGATTGAAGTAAACATCAAACAGCATGTTCATCTATCACATAATATCGACATTTTAAAACAAGTTTCTCCACTGACTAAAAGCCCTTGAGGACAAATACCGTATGATTTAATGAATGCTTCAATGCCTCTGACTAGTTGGACAGACCAGAACAAATTCTCTGCAGAATATCAGATTTATATTCTGCATGGGAACTGTAATCTAGCTCATCAGTTATAACTGTTAGTATGTCAGCATACTGAGATAATACAGAATCTTATAAATTTTTATAATCACTTCTATAAAGGAGAATATACTATATTAGTTTCCAATACAGATTTAAACCAAAATTTAAACCAAAATGTCCTTGAAAATGATTATATGTAGATGAACTCTGAAGGAAAACATTTTTGTTCTAATTGTTTATACTACTATTAGAAGAGAGTACCCCTGTTATCAGAAAATTAGTCTTTTGAAGGAAAAAAGTTATTCAAATTCTTAAAAATAGGATTTCTGAACCTAATGAACAACTGCCTATTAACAGATCACATTTTGTATAAAATCAATTGAAATATACATTTAATGTGGATATGTACTGTGAAAACAAAAGTACTATACAAGAAATCATTCAAGAACACACATTTGTAAACTTCACTGCAAAAGTTGTAAAGCCATCATATTTAGTATAAGCTGAATTAAAATAGCTCAATTAAGAGTCCCACAATATTCTATGTGTGGCATTATTATAAAAACTAGAAAAATACTAAATATGCTTACTTCTAGCTCAAGCTGACAATGGAGATTTATCAATGTGCTCCAGTTTTTGCCTTCCCCTGAAAAACGTGACTTTGCTAAAAGCATAGGCACTGTTCTGTGGCCAATTCCAGCCTCTAGAACTATAAAAACAGAATCAATATTCATTTTCATCGTCTCTCCATTGGGTACCAACTCAGTTGTAGGAGTTATTTTTTCAGTTTCATTTGATTCTTCAAGGAACCACATTTTTAAATTCTTTGTATCCTGCTTTTTCCATAAATGTGCCACAGAAGAAGCAGTTTCTTCTGGGATGGCTTCCTTAGTTGTATAAAGTGCTGAAGTTATAGTAATCATGGTATTTATGATAACTGGTGAAACCTAAATGGAAAGAAAATTATTACAAAATATACCGATTATTTTGCTGAGTAATCACTAGGAATTAATACTGAACTAACATCTCTATCACAAAACAGTACATACAATTTGTTGCCTACCAAAAATTTGAATTACCATAACTAATTTTAAGTTTTTAAATATCACACTAATTTTGTAAATATTAAATTACAGTTTCAACTATACATATCAGGGTATTAGATATAACTACAAAAGCAGTCAGATGTCAATAACAAAATATAACATTCATTGTAAAAATGTAAATATTTTGAAAATGTCTCATAAAAATATTTTTTAAAAAAACGCGTTTTAAATTTAATGATCACAAGACTTGCTATTATAATAATTTCTAGGTTTTACTAATTTTTTAAAGGTATACTAAAGATCTGAACGATTAACTTACCTTTAGTGTAAGGGATTTTACTGATATATCAATCACTTGTGGATCTGTACCTATCTGAGTAGCCTGATAAAACAAGTCACAGGGCTGTAAAACCTGTGACACAAAAAGCAATAGCGCTAAATTAACATTCAAGTAGTAGATATTTCTATTTAATGACTCTCCTAGTAATAGCTATGTTAAATCAAAAAGTTAGGAACAGTAGAAGTATAAAAAACAAGTGATTCAACAGATTTCTTATTCTCTTTATTCATTCTTTACAACATAAAATATTAATAGTAGTATTGACAATAATGTTAATATAAAAGAAGTAAGTAGAAACAACCCTCCAACCCCACTTCCAGCATTTATTTGAAGAAGCGCTGGGGTCTAGACACCTCACATTCAACATCTATAAAACAAGGATATAATACCTATTTCTGGGAATAAAATATTTAACTGATTGGGGATAAAAACATGAGCACAGGAAGAACAAATACTCATTTGATCAAAATAAGGTAGTCAATATATGATGTTAGTCAATATATGATGATCAACTGAATAGGAGTCATTCTCAGCTCATTAGACTGTTGGCACACAGTGAGACTGTGGGTCTTAGGTGTACATATGACAGCCATCCCATAAAATGGCTCTCAATGATTTCTACATTACATCAGTGTTGGTCTACGTAACCAATAAAATACAGAAGGGGTGGTAATTCATTTCTGAGATTATGTTCTCGAAGTCGCTGCAGCTTCCATCAAAGGTAATACAGCTCTTCTCTTTGTCACTCACTCTGGCAGAAGCTATGTCATAAGCAGTCCTACTGCATGGTGAGGAACTAAAGCCTCTTGCCAAAAGTCACGTGAATGAGTTTAGTGGCAGATCCTCCAGCTCAAGGAAAGCTTCAGAAGACTGATACACCACCAGCTGACAGCACGAGTGCCACCTCCAGAGATTCTAAGCCTGAATCACCTGGCTAAGGGGCTCCTGGATTCCTGACCTTTGGCATCTCTGACTTACATTCCCTTAGTCAACATACTGCATTTTTCCTATTTTTTAATTTTCAAGGGTATTCAGTTCTACCAGCTAGAGTGCTGTAGACCCATTTTACTATACTTGCTCTGCCAAGTACAGAACATCCTGTTACTATGTTATTTTCTCCTGAGGGTTGAATAGGCGATTAATATAGGCTTTACCTGAGAAGAGATGGGCTAAACTGAAGCATTCATGGGCAACACCACTAAGACCATGCAAAACACTGAGAAGCAATGTGGCAGGTAGATGTATCAGAAGACATATATTCCCAGGAAAGATCACCTGACTCCAAGAGTTTTAGAGGTTCAAGGGAAGGGCACTGGCATCAGCAAAGTCCTGCGATGGCCTGTTTTGCTGACAGGGTCCTGAGGCAGAACGTGGCATCGCATGCCAAGGAACAAGTAACACAGGTGTCTATGTCTCTGTATTTCTTAAACATGCTTAAATGTTTGGAAAACATATACAACTTGCATTTTATTTTAGTGAAATATTTTATCAATTTATTCCCTTGTAAAGTTGAACTGAAAAAGTACATAGGAAAAATCACAAAAGGCAAAGTAATAATAAAAACTTCAAATACATTTAATTTTAAAAATAATTCTACATTATAATTTTAAGCAAAATGAATTTTCCCCATGGTAAGTAGAATTCTGCCTTCTAAGCCCCCAGTGACTCAGGTCTCCAAATGCAAAGTATGCTGACTACATCCTAAGGGTCCTAAGAGACTCATTTCATTATAGCCCCAAATCGATTATCTTATCATCTAACTATATCTCACCAAATAATCTCCATCTATCTCTCTCTCTTTGATTAGAAAGTCAGAATCTTATATCCTTTTCTATCAACCCAAAGTCTAAAACCTAAATCAGGTCCAGGTGGTAATAAGAGCTTAAATATAACCAGTAAGTATAGCTAAAAGGGAACAATTTCTCTTTGTAGAATTGTGAACTAAGATGAATTATTTGCGCTTACCAGTCCCAATGTACAATGGTGGGATACACCTAGGAAAGTAGTTACAAATATTCCAATTCCAATGAGGAAAATGAAAAAATAAGGAAACACTACTAGTCCAAAGCAATTCTAAAATCTAACCAGACATGAGTTTCTTAAGTTTCCAGGCCTAGAAAGAATTCTCTATGTTTCTCAGCTCTAATCTCTAAATCATCCTTCCTTTTTTATAAAACATAGAGAAATGTGAAGTAGTAGTTTCAGCAACCTGCCTCCTGTGAATAGAATTTTGGGGATCTAAGAGTCTTTAGTTTGTGCTCTCAGGCTCTTCAGTCCAAGCTCTCTGTATTTCTGCTAAAATAATTTTCCAAAGAACTTTGAATTTCTAAAGAATAATTATTTCTTTGAATTTCATGATGATTGATTCCATTAAGCCAACACACAAATCTTGCTGACCCCCTGAGATTATCTTGGCCTCCTGCTCAGGTGGCTAAGGAGTGACAAGGCTAAACACAGACTGTCTGGATTAAAATGTGAAACACACCTGAATCTTTTGAAGGGGTCCTTTATGTGACTAGACACCAATGATCTTTTGATCTTTCTTAAGTTTTAGCAAAAGATCTCACAATCTTCTCTGCACTAAGGTTTTGGAACCCATTTCTGACTTTCAATAGCTTTTAATGTTGCCATTTGGAAAGGGCGATAATTATCAAAATCATCAAGTCTTAGGTAGGATAAAAAAATGAAATTAAAAGAAGACAAAGAAATTGAAATTTTAAAAATTGTATTTTAAAGAAACCCTGCAGCTTCAGAACACAAGCCCAATTTATTTTTCCTTCTCTCGAAACAACAGACCTAGACAACTCTTTAAACCACAAATGTGTCTGCTCATTCCGTTTTTACTTAAAACGGGTCCCCTGTCACCCTTAATGTGAAACGACCAAACAGTCACCATTTTAGGATCTGACTCCATTCTGAGTCAGCCCTGAACCTTAAAAGACGTCAGGCATCTGTTACCCAGGGAGGACTATCTGTCCTGGGAATTCTCCTCCCTCGTACCCTGTGACCATCCTGACCCCTGCCCCTTGCACATTATAGTTTATGATAAGCCCATAAATGTGACTAGCTTTATGTACACTTATGGTTTCTCATATCAGAGAAACAATTTGATGTGTACTCATGAGTGACTGATTTATTTCACTTAAGAGTATGTTCTCAAGGTGCATCCAATTACCTACAAATGACTCTAGTTTATCCTTTTTACTGTAGAGTAGTACTCCATTGTGTAGAAAAACCACATCTTCTCTAGCCATTCCTTAGTTGTTGGGCATTTGCGTTGTTTCCGTAAGTGTACATAAAGACAAAGAGGCATAATAGATATTAGGTAAAAGAAAGATAATATTCAAAAGAGAAGAACTAGAAAGGAAAAAGGGGGAAAAGAAGGAAGAGGAAAAGGGAAAGAAAGGGAAAAGGGAAAAAATGGAAAAATATAAATAAACCTGCTGCAAATAGGGAAGGGGGAGCAGAAGGGAGGGGTGGGGAAGGAGGGGAAAGCCAAGATATGTCATGTAAAAGTACAAAATAACCATGATAAATGTGATCATTATGTATACAATGTATCAATACATGTTCCTGGTTTTAAAAAAACAAAAAACAAAAAAGTGACTAGCAAGTACCTGGGAACTTCCCTGAGCCAACATGACTGAAGTAAGGTGACAAATGGTTAGAAACTATCTGTAACTTTCCACATCTGCCTGCTGTTGTAAAAATTCCTCCCAAACGATGTAATTGTGGTCCCTGCCTTTAAAAACCCTGACTTACCTTGCTCCAAGGTCTAGAATTCTTTGTGCACTAGCACACTCTTGGCTGCCAGCTAATAAAGGACTCTAATTAGCTCATATTCAGCATGTGTGACTCTCCTTCTTACACCACAATGATACAAAACCACCAGGTGTCCTCAGGGCCGCTCACCTGGGGTCCCACTTCAAATGGACCACCCTTTTGAGATTTCCCATAGAGATAGACCATTATCTCACCATAGGTGGGCCATCCTCTCCCACCCTCTAAACAAAACTAAGACTAAAATTTATCAAATTTCATAGATTCCACCACCCAAAACACATTTAAAAATTCCCAGTTCCCAACTACTTATATTATACTTCATTTCTTTGAGCACCCACATTCCGCTCTTGAGTGTGTCTTATATCTATATCTAATAAATCCTTCTCATGTCTCTTTTACTGACTCGTCCTAAAAATTCTTTTACTGCAATGGGAGTCAGCAAATCTACAAATTTATTTTAAAAGGCTAAGTTTTTTATTTCAGCCTCAGGACCCTCAGGCCCAGCATGGTAGCATCAGTTCTGTTTACCTGTACTTCCCACAATTTATCTCTCCTCTAGCATCTTATTATCAAAAGCAAAAAAATATGCAAACTGGCAATCTCCTTAGCTATGTATACAAGAAGTTTATCACAAGTTCCTTTCTACTTAACTACAAGACAAATTTTGCAAAGTGTTTTGACACTATGTATCAAGTCCTACCTTCTCCAAGTTTCCAATGACACGTCCTTTTTATCCTCCCACTGAGCCCTCACTTGCAGCAGCACTGGTAGTAATGACCCCATTACTACCAAAGAGTACGTTCAACATAATTGAGGCTTATTTGACCCTTATCATCAAAGTTCCTCCAGTTTCTGCCCACCTCTGCCTATTGCCCAATGCCAAAGTTGCTCCCACATTTAATTAATTGTAATATAGCTATGTAAAAATCTATACATACTTGTTTTCTACTACTGGGTAACAAATTTCCTCAAACTCACTTATTTAAAATAACACAAATTTATTATTTCCTATATTTATGGGTCAAGAATCCTGCTGAAATAACGGGCAGATCAGCAACAACCTACATCGGAGGCTTGACTAGGGAAAGATTTGCTTTTGAATTTTAAATTGTTGGTAGAATTCATTTCCTTACTACCCTGACACCTAAAATCCCAATTGGTTGCTAGCAGCCAGGGACTACTTTTTGTTCCCACTGGTTGTTCACAGCTTTTACAGCAGTTTACAACTTCAAGGCCAGCATCACATCTCTTTGATGCTTTATCATCTTTCTACTATCTCTCTGTTTCACCCAGAATAATCTCTCTGTGATTATTACAAAGTCGAACGATTAGCAACTGAATCATGCCTAGTAGTCCAGCCCATACTCAAGGACAGAAGACTATAGAGGGCATACATGGAGATAGAAATCTTAGGAACCATCTTGGAATTCTACTTACTTACACTAAGGAAGAAAAATAAATCAAGAAAGAAAATCTAAACCCATTCCCCCAAAGAAATTGCACAAAAGTAAATGAGCAAAATCAACTGGTGAATGACTTGAAATTCAGTTGTACTATTTCTTCAATCTTCAAGTACAGAAAATTATAATACATAATGCTAGATTATCAACATAAAATTTGTGTTACCTTTTCATTTTGAGGAAGACTAAACCAAAACAGAAAAACAAAATACAAATATATGTAAACATTTCCTACAAACAAATTTCTTTATCAAATTCCTCTGTCAAGTTAAGTTCCCTAGGACTGAATATGCAGCTAGTTCTTAACAGCAAATATGTTCATGCCAAAGCTACATTACAGTAAAATCTCCACAATATAGTCCATGTAGTTCAACTTCATTTGCAGAATCCTTTTTCTAAAATGAAATTAGAACTACAGCCGTTGTGATTTTACTATTTCTATCATTTCTTCCTTCATGCTATTCCAACCCTTACCATATTTATTCCCTTCCATATGTCACTGTTACTATTGATGCTGCTACTCTTGCCCATCAAAGAAGCAACCTTAATGGCTTCACAGAACATGGACAGATACCTAACAAAAGCTCACTATAACTCCTTAACTAACACTAACCTGGTGGTAGAGCAGACTCTTAAATTGAAGACCACTTAATAACAAGAGAAAAGGTAAATACTTGAGAACTTATTTGAGGGTTTGGGAAAATACAGTGATGAAAATGTGTGCACTCTGGGACCCGGGATCTCTGGACATGCGGTTCCTTCTTCCTGAAACACACACCCGTGAGTCCCTCTGGCCCAGACTGAACTCCCAAGTTTAATATGTATTCATTCTTCAGGTAACAGCGTAAATGTCACTTTCACTAAGAATCCTTCTCCAACAGAGAAGCTATATTCTTCTATTGTAAAATCCTAAAATATTCATAGCAAAAAGACTGTAAGAACGAAAGAAAATATCCTCAAATACAGTATTTTTTGTTTGTTTTTTGAGACAGGGTCTCATTAGGCAGTTCAGGCTGGCCTTGAACTCACAGCGATCCTCCTGCTTCAGCATCCCAAGTGCTAAAATCACAGGCCTGTGCTACCATGCATGGCTTCAAATGTAGTATTAATCCATAAATATAAGGTGGGTATTCTTATGATAGGAAAACCTATCAAAAACTGTCACTGTAAACCAGGCATGGTGGCACGGGCCTATAATCCCAGCACTTCAGAGGATGGGGCAGGATGACTGCTGCTGAGAGTTCCAGGCCACCCTGGGCTACATACTCACTTCAAGACCAGTCTGAACTACAAAGTGAGATATGGTCTCAAGAAACCAGAAACAAAAACAAAAACCTATCATTGTAATCTATCATAAGAATAGGAAAAACTATTGTAGTTCTTTCAATACTGATGTCAGTAAGGACACAATAAAGTTCCACATTCATTCAAGATCAAGATTCTTTCACACGTCAATTTAGATATGAAAGACTATTTCTCGACATACTAAAGGTTTTACATAAAGAATCAGAAGCAATCAATACATGTAGTAGTATCACTTCATGTAACCACAGGAACACAATGATGGATTCTTATTGCAGGGATAAAGCAAGAATATGACTTCTGCAAATGATTTTTTAAAAAACTAATTATCAATAAAAAATTAGTCTAGGTGAGTATAGTACAGTCATAGACTAAAATTCATGGAAAGAGTCAACAACCATTCACAATAGATACAAAAAATATTTATTGTAATTTTCTTTACAATGTAAGCATTCAATTTAAAATTATAAAATCTTTGTTGTTATTGTTCTTGTTGTGTATTTTTTTTTCCTTTGAGACAGGGTCTCACTTCATAGCTCAGATTGGCCTTAAACTCACTATGTAGTCCAGACTGGCCTTGAACTGCGGATGATCCTTCTGCCTCAGCTTCCTGAGTGCCAGGATTACCGGTGTGTGCCATCACGTCTGGCTAATATTTAGTATAAAATCTTAATGGGCAAAATGAACTCAGAAATAAATCAGTACATACCCTGTAGATAGCAAAGATGGGAATATCCTATATGCCAATATTTCTGAAAATGTACAGTATAAGTATACATCCCTTAAAAACTAAATTCTCATAGGAAAAAAGCATATTAAAAACATTTTATATATTTTTTTCAAAAAGTTTACAAACTTGTACTAAACATCCATGGATGCCATTGCTGAATGCTGGGTTAAGATGAAGACTGTTAATTACATAAAACAAAAAATACTACATGCTGCTTATAAAACACATGACCACAGGTTAGAGATAAAGAAACCTAAGAAGGTGAAATAAGCATAGAAAAAGATATGCTATACAAATAGCTCCAAAAAGCTGAAATAGCAACAAAAACCAACAACCAAGCAGCTTTTTAGAAACACTAACAAAAACCAAGCAGCTTTTAAGAATCACTTACTTTGTATTTTGCCTCACTCAAAAGAGGGATACCATACAGTATTCAAGCCTGCAAGTCTGCTTTATTTCACTCAACATTATATTTTCCAGGTCCCTCCATTTTCCGATAAATGACTCTAGTTTGTCATTCTTTATAGCTGAAGAGTATTCCAGTGTGTATAGATACCACATTTTGTTTATCCAGTTATCTACTGATGGGAATAGAGGCTGCTTCCAGAATTTAGCTATTACAAATTGTGCTGCTATAAACATTGTTGTGAGGGAGGCAAAATACAAACAAAAGAAAAGGGTAAACAATGGATACAGGGGCTGGGGATTTAGCTCAGTGGTTAGAGTGCTTGCCTGGCAAGTGCAAGGTCCTCAGTTCAATCCCCAGCACCAAAAAAACCAAAACAAAACAAAACAAAAAAACAATGGGTAAAAAAAGGCAAAAAGTTAGATATAAGCTAATAGACAAACGGTCCAAGGGAACAAGAAGAGGGCAAAGAGGGAGGGGACTGGGAATTCAGAGGAAAAATGATATCTTAAAAACAAGAATCTAATAACCCAAACTTACAACAGTGACACATACACTAGGTACTATAGTAACTTTATGTAGTTGTGACTTAATGTTGCATCTATGTGGTTGTTTACATTGCTCGCCATCATAAGCAAAAGGTACAATGTATTGTGTGGGGTCTGTAAGCTTGTGTAAAGGCCTGTAAATTTGTGTAATTTTGGATAAATTTTAATAAAAATCTATTTAAAAAAGAATCACTTCTTTAAGAGCTAAAGGAGTTATAATTATTAAAGTTCAATCTACCAAGAAGATTCAATGATTCCAATTGTGTATACATCTTAATGAGACAGCTTCAAATTATATACAGTAAATATTAGCAAAACTACAAGTAAAAATAGCTAAAGTCACCACCAAAACAGATTATAACAGACCTCTTCAATAACTGACAAAAGACCAAAAAAAGTACAGATGATATGACCAATATTATAAACAAACTGACCTAAATAGAATGTTTCTCCAAACAACAAACTATACTTTTCTTCATAAAAACAAAATAAACCATGTCCTGGGCAATAAAAAAAAAAATCAATAAATTTCAAAGGATAAAAATCAGAATACATTAGTAGACCACAGTAAAATTAAGGTAGAAATCAGTAATAGAAACACTACTAAAAAAAAACTCCAAACATTCAGAGATTAAGCAAAACCAGTCCTTCAAATTCATGGAAAAAAGTAAAAAACTGCAATGAGAAAATATTTTAATGAAACATTAAAAAATACAAGACACCAAAACAAGTAATGTGGATCATGGCTATCTCCCTGTGGTACAGCATGTGTTCAAATCACCAGTACCAAATATTAAATAAATAAATAACCCTAGTACATACAGATAATATTGAATTTCCAGGAAAAAAATTTCCTTAATGCATAAAAAGGCTGAAAATCACCTACCTGAGCATCCATAAAAAAGTTAGAAAAAGGGGCTGTGGGTACATAGCTCAGGAGTAGAAAGTCTACTTACTAAGCATGCCTGAGGCCTTGGAGTCAATCCTCCCATCCCCTCCTACCACACGAAAGAAGCTGGAAAAAAAACTCAAAAAAAAAAAAAAAAAAAAAGGGAATAAAGAACAGTAATAATAATGAAATAGAAATACAATGTACGATGAAGAGAATTAATTTAAAAAAATCCTGGTTCTTTGGAAAGACTGTATTTGTTTATTTCCCTCAAAACTATGTGTTGACATATAACTAAATTCTGGCCAAAGGGATCTAAGCAAAGTGGTATATGCAACTGCTGGGTAGTGCGGTCAGAGAGAAGAGGAGCCCTATTTGTCTCTTCATTTTCCTTTCTTTACCACCACCATCACTCACTGCCAACAAGTTATAAGGCAGTTATACTGCAAACTACCTTTGAACAAGCTGCATAAATTACAT
This sequence comes from Hystrix cristata, assembly GCA_004026905.1. NCBI lineage: Eukaryota > Metazoa > Chordata > Mammalia > Rodentia > Hystricidae > Hystrix > Hystrix cristata. The sequence continues at coordinate 19,586 of PVJO010001363.1, read as the reverse complement.
ACTAGGAATGGCAGAACAGTATGAGGAGAGCCTGGTTTTCCTATTTTATTATCATAACTATTATACCACAGTCCTAGAAAGAATTATAGTTCTAGCACGCTTGCTGATACTTAGGGAAGGCAGACCATGTACTGAAAAAGGGGTTTAAAGAATTAGCCAGACAAGTTTGGAATATCTGGTATGTTGTTCTGTATAAGCTTTTTTCTGTTCTTTGTAAAGTCTTAAATAAAAAGGAAAACAAGCTAACAGCGAAGAGACTCAAGCTCTGCATAGTAGTCTGGAGAAGAGATAAGACTGTGGCTCCTATTCTTTCTCTGGCAATTGATGGCAAAGACAGACATGGAAACCTGTATTAGGAAAAAAAAAAAAAAAAAGATTACAAAAGAGGAAAATGGAGGAGTGATGATCGGCAGCAAAATTCAACTTCTCCAAGATCCAGAATTGATACACTAGGAAAAAAAAGAACTTGGCTAAGAAAAAAAGAGAAAGACATCATCGAGGATTTGGGAATGAACTGACAAGAAAAATCAGAAAGGTACAGAGTAGTTGGAAAGATGGTTCACAACACAGAGAAAAGAATGAAACTATCTGGATTCTACCTGGCTCATGGCTCACAGGAAGTAGCACATGGCTGCCCAGAAGCAAGGGCTCCCAGCTTTACCCTACAGTGACAGCCAGAGAGACTGCCAGGGACAGGGAGGGGGCTGGAAAGAACCCCCAGAATTTCAAGCTTGAGCTGGGAAGGACACAGGCCCACCCACTATGGTGAGAAGCTAGGCCCAGAAAGTACTGGCATTAAGTACATGAACCCTTGCCCTGCAACCTACATCCACTAGCCCAGACCTGAAGTCTGACTGCCATCCCTACCAATGTGAGTGGGATGTTGTCAAAGCCTGGGATAAACAGAGGCCTCTGGAATAGGGGTGCACCTTACAAATCCACAGACTGTAAGGACAGGCAGAGAAAATCATGACTTCCTGGACTCCAAAACTAGGAATCCAGGAAAGAAACCATTCATTCAAAGATACAGAGAATTTTTTTTGTTTTTGGACCCTCTGACACCTCTTTATGTCCCTTATCTTTTTTCTTCTTCATGCATTTATTGGAGTTTGGGGAACTTTTATTTATCTTTTTTTCCTTCTTTTTCCTACTCCCTTTCTTTTTCCTTTTAATTTTTTGTTTTTATTCTCCATATTTTTCTCCCTTCTTTTATTTTCTATTTCGCATTTTTTTTCCTGTTACCTTTATCTAATTTATCTAATTTCCTCTGTATGCCAATACCCAGATAACCTTTGTGAGATAAATAGTACTGTGGTCCATTCCCAGGGGAATGGGTGCTGGGCCAATTAAACTGCATCTTCCTCTCCCAAATTAAAAGAGGTGGTGGAATCTTGGGACAGAAGCAAAGGACTACAGTTAGCCTGCCCTGAGTGTATCACTGAAAAGCACACTAAAGAGTTCTCCATACTAGTAACAAAGTCTTTCCACTATATGATTATCACAGACCAATACACAAAACAAATCAAACAAAAAACAACAGAACCATAAGAAGACAAGGTGACAAAATACCTCCCATGACTCCCAACTCCTCCAAAGCTAATCCACAGGGCATTAAGAAGATGGAAAGCAAAAACCACACAGCAAAATTTATTTGAAAGGATAACAGAGGAGATTTAAAAAAAAAAAAAAAAAAAACAGATCAATATAGGACTAGGCGGGCTGAAAGAAGATATAACTAAACAGATAACAGATGTAATAAAATGATCAGAGAGTTTACAAAAGACACTAATAAAAAGCTAGTTGAAGCCAGGTGTGGTGGTGCACACCTGTAATCCCAGCACTCAGGAGGCTGAGGCAGAAGGATTGCTGCAAGTCTGAGGTCAGCCTGAGCTATACAGTGAGTTCAAGGTCAGCTGAACAAAATAGTGAGACCCTGTCTCAAAAAAACAAAAATAAAACAAAACAAAAAGCTAGCTTAGCTAAACAAAATAATATTAAACATTTTAGACCAGTTTAGAAAAGAATTAAGAGTCCATGAGCCAGGCACAGTGGTCTACCCCTATAATCCCAGCACTGGGGAGGCTGAGGATTGTGGGGTACATAGTGAGTTCAAGGCCAGGCTGGCTACTCAGTGAAACCCTGTCTCAAAAATAAGAGAGAGAGAGAGAAACAAAAACAAAAAAATTTAAGAGTCTATGAACAGGTTCCGAACAAATCCAGAAGATTAAAAAAGTATATTCAAAGTATAGGTAGCAGAGGCAACCAATGGGAGGAAAAAAAATCAGAATCAGAAGATAATAATGCTTTCAAAGGCCAGTTACTTAGAGATACCTTAAAAACAAGAGAACATAAAAAAACTAGAGTTAAAGAAATCTTATTATAGTGACACATACATACCTATGTTTATAGTAGCACAATATACAATAGCTAAATCTTGCAAGTGGCTTACATGCCCTTTTAAAGAAAATGTGGTATTTGTACACAATGGAATACTACTCTGTCATAAAGGATAAATTTGAGTCATTTGATACGATAATATTAAGCGAAATAAATCAGACACACACAGTTTCACTTAAATGAAAAACCAAATATCAACACAATGGTACCTCAATTTAGGCACTTAATTTGTTTTATTATTTTGGGGAAGATGGCTGTGTTTGTGTGGGGAAGATACCCATGGTCATGTTTATCATCAGATGTGGAATTTGCAAACAGGAACAAAATTTTGCTGAACAATTTCTTTGGGAGCAAATTGTTTGCAAACAAAATCTTTTGTGAACTGAGGCATTAATGTAAAGAGCAGAATAAAAGATAATACAAAATAGTGATATAGATCTTTTGCATATGGGAAGGGGACCAAGAGATGGAAAGAAGGGGAGGGAATGAAAGACAGGGGATAAAAAATTAAGAATAATATATGTTACATACATGTACCAAGAGTACTATTCTACTCTTCTTGTACAGTAACAGAAGTTTTGTCTGAGAGCAAAGTCACTCAGAACAAAAAATACATATTCTCCAACCTCTACTGCAGTTGAGTGTGGGACCACATAGCTGGTTCCACAGCTATGTTCAAGCCAAAAGAATGTGACCAGAAGAAAACATACATTAAAATTCTAAATCATAATTTAAAAGAGAATTAGTATGCCTTCTACACCCTATTTCCTTTCTTATTTTAGTGATGAACTATTAGCCCTGCAAACCAGGGCAATAGTCTATTTTATATCCTAACTAATATATATTATTTACTTAAAACAGCATTACAGTTTATATTCCTATTTAATAAACCGTAGAGTGTTTATGCTTCTATTACTCCTTCAGAAATCTAAAAATATTTTGAGTATTTTTAAAATTAAAGGAAATGTTTAAAGACAAATCTTAAAAGTTTTAAAGAAGAGGAAGGCCAAGTAGTTACTAGAGAATAAATTTAAACTATGTCAGAGCAAATAGCTGAAGGATGAAATAAGTTACATGGTGTTATGGCTTGTACCTAGATGTCCCTCACAAAGTCTCATGTGCTCATAATGGGGGCTTTCTGGTGGTGGCTGGATCTAGGGTGTGGGAATGTGGATTAAGGGTGTGGTAATCCCACCAGTCCATTGCTTTAGTGCTGTTCGGGGTGTGGGTGGCATCGAACAAAAGGTTTGTAGCCCACATGGAATACCATAAACTCTGATTTATGAACATTCAAGTCACAAACTTTCAGATACAAACGAACCTCGCACTACAAACATTCATAGATGTGAACAAATCCTGGAGGTAGCTCACCCTAACCTTAATCCTATACCAACATTTGAAGGTAACTATAAAAGTAGGGGCTGGGGATTTAGCTCAGTGATTAGAGTGCTTGCCTTGCAAGCACAAGGGCCTGAGTTCAATCCCCGGTACCACAAAAATAAAATAAAATAAAATAAAACAATAAAAAAAAAAAGAAAGTAACTATAAAAGTAAAACAGTTTATTTACAGTATTTTTGTGTGTGGTTTTTTAATATGCTTTACATTGTATATTTTTGTCAGAGGTGTATGACTCACTTTGTTGGACTTATGAAAGACTCTGACTTACAAACATTCCCAGAATGAAAGTCGCTCATAAGTCGGGGATTGCCTGTATAAAGGGAAAGATGGATGACAGCCTGGCTGCTTGTTTCCCACCTGTCTTGCCGAGGACTGTTTCTCCTCTGCATGCCTCTCTGCCATGCCGCCTGCCTCGGAGCCAGCTGAATGTGGACTGGAATCTCTATAACCTGTCCGTGAAAATAAACCTCTCCTCCTTTAACTTGTGGGCATTGAGTATTTTGTACCAGCAATAAGAAATTAACTAAGACACATGGAGACTATCAAAACACCTTGTCAAGGCAAAAACATCCAAATGAAAAAGAAATCAAAACAATAAAACCAAAAACAACACTAACTGATAGAATGTCTTAAAGATCAAACAAGAGTTCGAAATTGATATGGTTAGAAAGTCAGAGTAAGATCTTAGTTGAAAAGTGTCAAACTGAAACCAATTTCTTAGTGAGAATATTCCTACAACACAAATAACAATGAAGAGCATCCAGAAAAATAGGAGTTTCAAAACTTATACAACAGTATTTTGAATGGGGCTTTCTAAACTAAAAGAAAGGTACTGCACACAGGGAGGTTAGAAAGAAGGTAGGTAATTTTCATTTCCTAATGTAGTGTATAGTAAATTTAAAATGGTTTACAATTAAGCAGGTATGGTAAACTCACAGTGGCGACTTTGCCTTTTCTCTTGACTGGAAGAAATGGGCATGCTCTGATTTGGAGATCTTTAATGGCTGCAGTCATTGTACTGTTCTCAAGGTCACCTTTCCAGCAAACTTCACACTGTGTTGTAATGACTAAGGCAGGAGCATCATTACTTGTCATGTCAGCCACAAACACAATTTCTGGATTTTTAATAAGAATGTTAATTTCCCATTTCTCTGATTCCTGTATAGGTACTAAAATAGAAATAAAGATGTTTTAATACATACATATTTGCTATATATAGTACTTTTGAGTAATTTATTATTTATAAGAAAATGTTATTTCATTCCAAGTAAAAAGGTAAAATTAAAAACTCTTAGATCTCAAAGACCTAAGATCTGAAACTCTCGTCTCCTTTCCTTTTCTTTTTTGTGGCCCTGGACACAGAACCTAGAACCCAGGGCACGCTCTATTTAGATACACACTCTACCATTAAACTGCAACTCCCTGAATAAAGAAGTTATAATGTTCACAAGAACATCTGAAAAGATTGGGTGGGAGTAACTCCACTATTTAATGGCAGAGCCGAAACCTAATCTAGGAATTTCCATCTCTCAACTTTGACACACTTTCTACTAAACGACAATGAATATGTAAAAAGATGACAAAAAAACTGTGTGTCAGGTTAAAAGCTACAAATAAATACAATAAAAATCAATGAATCCTTTAAATTAAAATACTATTTTTATTTATAAAAGGAACCTTTGCTTCATTATTCCCCTTGCTTGTTTTCTTATACCAGCAAATTTGTTCAAACTATTACCTGAAGAGAAATACAACTAATTATTGCAATGTAGGTTTCACAATTTTGAACCCAATATATATCTATACCTTCAAACAACAGCAAACTATATATGCCCTGAGAAAGCACATTAAGGTTTTCTTCCTACAGTGAAAATTTAAGATTTTAATTTATTAATGTATTTACTTTGATCTTATCTAAAAGGCTAATCCAAGTAAAATGCTGATACAGCATTTCAATCATATAGATATTAAATATTTTAGCTGATAACTAACCTTCTTCCTTAGTAGTCCACGTCTGAACACTGGTTTCTAGAGTACTGCCTGTGGTATAGGCCTCAAGAAAGACATTTGCAACAGTCATCAGAAATTCCACACTTGCACAAATATACATTTCTTGAAAGATTGCATCAGTTACAGAGCCATCTCTGACTCTCCTATACTTTACATCCATCATATCCTTTCTGTCAAACCCAACAGTCAGTCCTATCATTCTGAAAAACACAGTAATAACAATTCCTATGAACAAGTAACTTACAATCAACCAAATACATCAATACAACTTAGAGACTTTTTTTCATTTTTTTCACTGACAAAAAATAAGCATTCTTGAAGGCATGTGTTGGGAAGTTCTCCAAATAATAGATGTACAAACTTCTGGTGCATAGCTGTTTCATAAATGAGAAATGTATATTTAAGAAATTATTAGAGTTTTGAACGTCAGCATTTTTTTCTTCTTGATTTTTATACATTTCTTACTTAATTGCACAAATTATTTCTATTTATTCAACCAATTTATCAACTAGTCAGTAAGAATAGCACATAACTGAACTGGACATTTCAAATTTTATTCAAAATGAGTATCACGACTTGACTTGAAATTGAAGCGTTGAAGCCCAAGAAATTGAAATGCAACCTTGGGGATAAGTTGTACAAAATATATCAACCATTTCCAAGTAAAAATTCAGAAGAACCAGGCATGGTGGTACATGCCTATTAGCTTAGTACTCTGTAAGGGTAAGGTAGGAGGATTGCAAATTGGAGTACAGCGTAGGCAATTTAGCAAGATCTCATCTCAAAAAAAAAAAAAAAAAAAAAAGGGCTGGGAATGTGGCTCAGTATGAAGGCCCCACGTTCAACCCCCAGTACCACCAAACAAAACATAAACCTCAGAATACAATACATACCTAGGGGTTGCTTTCTTGACATGAGGTCTTTTGTCATCTAAAATACAATTTTTTAATGAGAAAGAGGAAGATGTTGAGTCATCTGTATACATTTTTAAAGTACTTAGAATATTTTCCAACTTAAATTCAGCAAGCTGCAGAGAAGGATCACGAACATCTGTAAAGGAAGCCTATGGAAGAGAAAATCCATACAAAAATTACACAAAAAAAATCAAGTTTAATGTATATTTTATGGTATGACTTACTACAATTATTGTATCTATTTACAGGAAACATTGAAATTCTCTACTCTCTTCTTTTTGTTTTTGCTGCTGGGGATGAAACCCAGGGCCTTTCACTTGCTAAGCCCATTCTGCACTGCTGAGCTATACCTCATGGCACAAAATTTTCTATTTTCAAAGGGTTCTCTAATGAAAGTTCAAAACAATTTTTTAATACTTATTTTTCACATTACTATGTGAAAGATAACTTATTTAAAAACTAAAATGCTTAAAATTATTATTAAAGTGAAAAGATCAACCATTTTCCTCAGAGGAATAGAGATTATAAAACATACATGGAAGTAACAACTGTTATTTAATAAACATTCACTGATTCAGTTTTTCACAAGTAAAAACATACTTCCTTTTCTCTCTCAACTTACTGGCTCAGGACCTGGACTGTACAGCACCATGGTGAGATAATCAGTTCTGAAACTCATATTCAGTGTCGTCTTAACTTGAGAAGCTCGTGAATGTACTTCTACCACAGCAGCTGTTACCACAGTTGCTCCTTGAAAATTGAAGTTATTGAATAAAAGAAAAAATTATGAAAGGTCACTACAACGATCTTGAAATAGACAAAAGAAATATTAATTAAATGAGTGCAGGAAAATAATACTCAATAAATCGAAAAGAGTAGAAAATTCAGATGTGGAACTCCAGGCTTAGAATTCTTTCTATAATTACTTCGAAACTTTGATTAAACACTCAGTGCTTCTGAAGTTTCCACGAGACACTCCCATTTCCAGCTGTGCAGAATGGGAATGCCAGAATGCCAGAAGGAACTACGAACACTTCTTGGAGATAAAGTAAAATAGCATGTGTAAAGTGCAAACTAATGTATCTTACAGTTTAGTATTCAAATTTTTCTTAAAAAATTAAGGCAAAGATATTTTAGATGCCTTTAAAAATTGTTCCATTCATCCAGATTCAAAATTCTTTGTTTTCCTTACATTTACATTTTCAATCAAAGCATTATACGCACATAATATGTATTAAATAGCATATCAAAACAGGAGTTCCTAATTCTCATTCTAACCCAATCCAGACACAAGTACCACCACGCCAGTCTTAATGGAGATAAAATCTACAACGGAAATACGCTGATCTTATATAAACAATTTAGAGAGATCTGTTAAGTGTGTAGATCTATTCAACAATCCAATTGTACTACTTCACATTCCTATCAGCAGCAGGTGAGAATTTCAGCTATTCTACTTTCTCATCAATATTTGGTGTTGTCCATCTTCTAAAATTTAACTAGATCAGTAAACTCAAGTTTCCCTGATAATAAATTAGCAACTTTTCATGTTCTTACTGTCTACTTGCACACCACCCTCTCTCAAGTGTCCAAATCTTTTGGTCATTATTTTGTTTTTTAAAATTTGCTCCCAGTTTATAGCTATTATATTCTGCACATAAGAACACAGTCATACACACGTATCACAACTATGTCTCTAAGTCTGAGGCAAGGCTTAATGTCATTATCTTGATACTGTCTCGGATGAGGAGAAATTTAAAGTCTAATTTATAAAAGTTTTTTTTTTTCATGATTAGAGCTTTGGTATGCTACCTAAAAAATCTTTGGCTATCCCACTGTCAATGAAGATAATCTTTAATGTTTTCTTCTTGAAGTTTAGAAGTTTCAGCTGTTACTTATTTTTTACATTTTTTGAGGCAGGGTCTATGTAGTTGAGGCTGGCCTTGAACTTGCAGTGATCCACCTGCTTCAGCCTTTTGAGTCCTGGGACTATAGGTGTGTGTCATCCCACGCAGCTTTTAAATTTACACCTTTCAAACATTTCAATGAGTACGTGATATGAAGTGAAAAGATTTGATTTTTCCTCTATCTATCTAGTTGTGACACCACCATTTGTTAGTCTGCCCTTTCCTTACTGAATAGATCCTGTTGAAATCAAATAACTATACTTATGTATCAACAATCAAAGCATTTTCAATCAAAGCATTACATGCACATAATATGTATTAACCAGCATATCAAAACAGGAGTTCCTAATTCTCATTACCAGATACTCTTTTATTCCAGTCTATATGTCTACAATTTGCCAATACAACTGAATTGTAGATTTACAGCAAGTTTTAACGTTAGATAGGATAGATGAATTCTTAGTACTTTCACAATATTGTTTTTTGGCTATTCTTGGTCCTTATTATTTCCATATAAATATTAAAAGCAATTTTAAAATTTTTATTAAAATTTGATTGAGATTATACTGAATCTATAGAATCAATATAGTAAGGACTGGTATACTGAGTTTTTTAAACCTATAAACATTATAAATCTATAAATTATAGTCATTTAGTTTCTCTCATTAGTATATGGTATTTGTCAGTGTGGATGTCTTATTTTTATTACACTTCCTCCTAAGTATGATTTTGATGCTACTACAGATAGTATTTTAATTTCTGATTTTCTAATTGTTACTGATAAAAATTTTTATCAGCATTTATTAGTTCTAGGATTTACTAGAGACTTCTTAGGTTCTTCTCCATAGTCAATCAAGACAGCTGAGAAAAAAGCTATGGTATTCCTTTCTACTCTCCAGAGCTATTAATTCTTTTCTTGATCTTACTGTTCTACTTTCTCTTTCAGGATAATTCTGAGTCAACTAGGTTCGGTATGCTAATATATTAAAAAATCTTGTATCTGTGTTCATGGAGGACTCTGGTGTCTTAGTTATCTTTCTCATTGCTGAGACTAAATACCCAAAACCCAAAGTTAAAGGAGGAAAGGTTTAATGTACCTCAATGTGTAGAGGTTTCAGTCCATAGCTGGCTGGCTCCAAAGCAGGGTGGCATGGCAGAGGGGCATCACAGAGGAGAAACAGTATATGGCAGGCAGAAGGGAGCAAACCAGTCAAGTAGCGAAGCAGCAGCAGCAGCAGGTAACCTCTCCCTTTCATCACTCCCAGGTTACCAGCTCTTTGAGTGGTTCCTCCCACACCTAGAGTGGGACTTCCCATTACCCCACTCAGAACTATGACAAACCAATCAGTAGACTAATTTAGTAATCACACAACCTTAAATCCAGCATCACACACTCTAGATCCGGCCACTTCTGAAAAGCCCCACCTATGTTTGCATGAGGCTTTATGAAGACATCTAGACATGAGCCCTAACAACTGGTATCTGACCACCTTTCCTTGACATGCCCTTTTCTGATTTCTGTTTTAGGGCAATGCATGCTTTATATGAGTAGGAAAGTGTTCCCACACTTTCTTTTCCAAAAGAGTTTGTGTAACAGTGGTATTCTATCACTTAAGTATTTGGTAGGTTCAGCATCCACATTCAGCACAAAAGAAGGCTGGTAGCAGGCGAATGGTTGTGGGGGGCGAGGTGATGCACATGGCTCTGAGAGGTCTATGCCAAGGCAGGACCCAAATGTATCCACTAGGAGAGTGTAGTCCACCGGTGTAGGGCACCCAGGGGCTACTGCTTTGGCACTGCTCCTAGCCAACACAGACCCAGGACCACTAAAAATAAATAAATAAACAAAAAAGAGTGGTAGAAGGCGATGACCAACTTAAAGATTAGACAATATGATTCTGGATGGAGTAGTTGCTATTAATGATTTGGTATACAAGATCAAAGTAACATTCATATAAAGGAATTCAATGTGTTATGAGACAGTTTGATAAAAGTAAATTATAAAGTGAAAAAATATTTAATATAATTCTACAGTGAAATTTAATTCCTGCCATAAACACAGGCCTATCCAAATTTTTCTATTTCTTCTCATATCAGTTTAACAATTCCTGTTTTCCACCTAAGGTGTCCAGTTCATTCATGTTGTAGAATTCATTGTCATGAAATTACTTTGGTGGTTAAGCATAATTGTGTCACTGTGACTGGCTTGGGAGCTGCCTTGAGATAAGTGAAGCACACTTCTCAGCTTTTCTGGGTGGTTAATGGATCATTTCTCAGGCTTCTGGCTGAGGTCAAATGACTTATCTAGGTAGGTAATGGAGACGTGACAGTGGATGCTAGGTAAGGTCGCCGGCCCTTCCTCTCTGGCACTCTTCCTCTGCTCTGCTTCCCGGGGCCATGCACTGAGCACCTTTGCTCTATCCTCTTCTGCCATGATGTTTCTGCTTCACAGCCAGCCAGTCATGGACTAAATACCTTGGAACCATGAGCCAAAGTAAACCTTGCCTTACTTAAACTCAATACAGTGTTCCCTCAGTTCACAAACTTAGTGCTTTCCACAATTCTGGCTGCAAACCAAACTGGACAAGAAGGAAAGCTCCCCATAAGGTCAACAATGAATCTAACCATTGAATTTGCTTCAGTTCTTGTCCAACTCGGTTTACGACCACAATCATGGAAAGAATCAAGTTCGTGAACCAAGGTACCACTATATTGTATCTGACAGAAAGCTAATTTATACAATTACTCATAATATCCACTAGCAAGTACTGGCCTACAGTAATCTATTTAAAACTGATTCTGTACATTTGCATTCTATCATCAGTCTTGCTATGGCTTTATCAGTTGTATTAATCTTTCCAATAAAAACAATGTTTTACTTCTTTCTGATTTCTGAGACAGGGTCTTTATGTAGGTCAGGCCAGCCTTGAACTCACTAGGTACCCTCAGCTAGTCTTGAATTTGTGACCCTCCTGCCTCAGCTTCCTGAGAGGGGATTATAGGCCTGGAACACCACATCCAGCCTATACTAATTTTATGATTCATCTGTTCCCTTTAGTCAGTTTCTGTTTTTATATTGCTTTTTACTTAAGTTTAATTTGTTCTTCTAGTTTCTTGAGGTAGAATATTTGATTTTTGATTTTATACTCTTGTTCTTTCCTAATAAAATTCTTTATAGTGACAAATTTCTTTCACTTCTAAGTTGCATTCCATAATTTAAAAAAGAAGTATGTTCTGCAATTATTGACTAAATTATCACATTAACATCAATTAGATCAAGTCTGATCACCATGTTCGAATCTGTATTCTGATTTTTTCTCTATATCCTATCAGTTAGTAAGAGTGGTTGGTTAAAATCCCCAATTATGAGTCTTGTAAGCCTTCAATATTTAATTGTCAATTTTTGCTGCATATATTTTGAAGCTCTGATACTAGGTATATACAAATTTAAGACTGTTAAATCTTGTGAATGGACTTGCAAAGAAGCATTTATAAGCCAACCAGGAAAAACATAAATCCTGTTCGTTTTTGTGGTTTTTTTCTGGAAGTATGGCTCATTTTTAGGGGTGATATTACTATGGCTATATTTAAAAAGACTTAGTGCTTATAAATACAGAGCAATTAATGGTATAATGCCTGACATTTATTTTAAAATACTCAGGTGAAGACATGGAAGAGGAAAGAGTTATAGGAGTAACAAAAGCACCCAATGATACTACTGCTGAAATCGGGTGATAGGTAAATGTGGGCTTATTCTTCTATTCCCTCTACTTTGATGTACATGTAAAAAAATTCCAGAAGAAAATGAGTAATTGTATTCTAACCTCTGCTCCTTTTTCCATCAATTTTATCTTTGTAATCCCCAGTACTTAAGTCTTTACCATTTCCTCCACCTGTCCCATCTTCCTCTTTTCAGCTTTAATCACTTATGTCTTGACTTTCATCTTATGATTGTTAATAACACTTCTTTTCTTATTTACAGTATCTTTCTCTGACTTTCAACAGACTGCAGAAAGGACACTCCTCTGCTCATATGTTGACTATATATTATTTCTCAAAGAGACTTACAGTTGATTATAATGCCACCTCTGTTGCTGTACTTTCACTAGTCAATAATGAAAACTACCTTATTTCACCTAACAATAGCACAAAAATCATGCAAAATGTAGTCTACTTCAGTCTTGCATCATGGTTCTGAGAGTTAAGAACAGAAAACATGTCTTCCTCTCTATATAGTTTACATAATGTAGTTAATTCATCATCACACATTTTATGTGGACTTATGCTATTTTTCTTAAGATTATTTCAGTAACTTCTCCCTCCAAAGTATTCTGAGATCCTTTTAAATGAAAATCAATTACTTTCTACTCTAGTCCTACAGATCATTTTGGATACACACCTGGGTAACATCACTGTTGTTTAATCCTGTATTTTTCTTTTTCCTGGATTCCTAGATTATCTTGGTAGAACAGATTTTTAAACTATCTTAAGAGTAAGTATAGGAGATTTAGAGTAAATTTTGAATTACTAATAATCTGAGAATTGTTTTCCTATTTTTGATGATAGTTTTAGCCATGTATAGAAACCTAGCATTAAAGCCACACTTCTCAGAATTCTCAAATACTGCTCCACTCTCCTTTTAGGGCATCAATCTCATCTAGTTTTGTTGATAAAGTAGCAACAATAAACATGAAAAAAAATCATCCAGTCATTTTCCCCCACACCTTAACAGGCAGCCTGTTTCTTTTTTGCTGAAACACTAAAAACCTTAAAATTTTCAATCCTGATGTCCCATGAAAATGTATTTGAACAGGGAATCTTGGTTTACTCAATCTGCTTGGAACTCATTAGATTCTTTATACTTAAGAAATGGCTTCAATATTTAGGTCTGGAGAGTTTAACTTTGTTACTTCTTTGGAATCTTTTTCTCTTCCATTTTCTCAATTCTTTTCTCCTGTAATACTATTTTTCTAGAATTGGGCTTTCTAAACTAAAGCATCACTCTTAAATTTACCTCACTGTTGTTCTTTTTCTCCTCTGTGCAATAGAATTTTAATTCAACTATATGTTCCAACTAAATACTTACATTCAAAACCTATGGCAAGTGTTTTTGTTCCAAAATTTAGCAATCATGCTTTTGATTTCCAAGACCTCTCTTTGTGGGGCTACTGGTGCTCCTAGGATCCATTTCTTGTATTACTCAATCCTCTTAAAACAGGAGAGCTTTTGTCACTTTTCTGTTTGTTCAATTATTTCTATTTCACCCAGAAAACACTACTGTATTTATCTGTTTCATGCTTGTGTGCTTATGATTTTCTTCATATCTGACCATTTATATTTAACAAAGAAGGATAGGATGGATCATCCTATGTAGTAAAGACGGGTTTTTTGTAATGCTGTAAATAAAGGGTTGTTTTTGTGTTAGGGTTCTCCAAATGGTCAACCTGTGTCATACCTCAGGGCTTTGCAAAAGTGGGTATTATGGATTAGTAGGTTTTAATTTAAGGCAGGTAGACATCAGGAATCCTCTTAAATACCAGATTGAGGGTAACTCTACTCTCGTGCCTCAGAATTTTCCTAGCATATCTAAGTAACCCAATTCGCTATGTGCTGGTGATGAACTCAGAACATAGTCAACATTCCACATAGCAACTTGGATCCAACACTGGAAAAAGCCTCTGTAAGTTATGGCTCCTGCTACTGTTTTCCAACTATCTATCTATCCACAACTTTTGTTAAAACCTTTTTATCTCCAATGAACATCCTCTCTTCTGACCTCTAATATTCTGAGAGTCTTAAAATCAATATAAAATATTCACTTTGGGATACATCCTATACTAGAATAAGGAATGAGGAGGAAGAAAGGTAATAACTGAAAATAAGAACCCAGAAGAACTTGGGAAAACAAGAACAAACAATAAGGATGTTTTGTTACAACAGGACTAAGAACTCTGATTCAAAGAAAAAAAAATCAAGAGAATGACAAATAACATAGTTAATTTAGAAATGCCTAAATGGATTTGCTGATTAAAAAGAGATTTATAAGTCCTATTTTACCAAAACTATAGAAAGGAAGGAATGAAGGAAAGATGAGGAAGGAAGATAGAAGAAAGAGAAGAGCAAAGGTGAGAAGAGAGGAGGATAGGAGAGGGGAGAAAGGAGAGGGGAAGGAGGGGAAGAAATAGGAGGAAAGCGAGAGAGGACGGATAAATTGATCTACAGTTAAGAATGTACCTCCTGAATGGTATGATGCATTAGTGACTCCGCTGGTACTACTGTTCTGATCTTTAGTCACAGCAGATGAGGCAGTAACACTTTCTTCATACCATATATTTCCATACAATGTTTTAAAAATAGTTGTTATATCTTCTTGACTAAGAATGAACTGTTAAAAAATACAGGATTTCAGAAAAAACACACAGAGGATTTGGTTCTTTTTAACATTTCTACCTCCTGTACTTAAAATTCTCATTCAAGAAACATGACCGTTTACTTTAACCCTCTACAAAACCAGTTTTTTAAAGCATTAAAGTTTTTTTATGAACTGAGATATTGTTTTCTAAATGACCCACATGATCTTTAATAGCTTACGAAGTACAGAACTAAATTAGATACCTATAACCTATGAAGCTATGAACAATGCACTTTTTTTTTTTTTTTTGGTTTTTTGAGACAGGGTCTCATTGTGTAATCCAGTCTAGCCTTAAACTCACTATGTAACACAGGCTGGCCTTGAACACACAGTAATCCTCCTGCTTCAGCCTCCTGAGAGCTGGGATTACAGACGTGAATGACGAACTATTTGTTACAAATGTACCAAATAATTTTAATATTTGAAATGAACTTTAAACTGCAGTCATCAAGCTACCGCAGACATTTTGATTAGTAAGCACATTTTATAAATAATAATCAAAAGCAATATATCGCATTTGTATGATGAAAAATATTTCATGTATGTTTTATACGATTACCTTTGAGTCTCATAATAGCCCTAGGTATACAGAATATAATCCTGATTTTAAAAGAAGCTGAAGCTAATCTGTGAAGTGACATACTTAAAAGAATTCAAAGAGGTAACTTCAAACCCTATGTGCTTTGAATTCAGCCAAAAAACAACATCAGAAAACCCAATTTAAAAGGTATAATGGAGGGCTGGGGATTTAGCTCAGTGGTTAAAGCGCTTGCCTTGCAAGCACAAGGACCCGAGTTCGATCCCCAGCACCAAAAAAAAAAAAAATAAAAATAAAAATAAAAAAAAAAAAATAAAAGGTATAATGGTATCTCATCTTGGCTTGGTTACAGTCACTACTTTGAAAAACATTTTTCTAGGAATTTCTGTAAAGTATGTTTTTAAGTGAGGGTGACATTTAAATGAGTAGATTTTAAGTGAATCAGACTGCCATAATGTGAGTCTCATTCAATCAGTTGAGGGCATTCACTAGAAAAAAAGAGTGACCTCCTTCAAGTAAAAATTCTGCTGGCAGACTACTTTCACATTACTGAGACATCAACCTTTTCCTTTAAAATACCCTACTGGTCCATCCCACGGCTCTTGAACTTTCTAGGCTCTACACTCATATGCACCAATTCCTTAAAATAAATGGTTACCATCTCACACACACCCTCTCTATTGTTTCTGTTTCTCTGGAAAACACTCGCAATACAACGGCAATAGTGTAAAAAAGAATCTATGGATGTATTTAACCAGGAGATTTTCTTAAATTACTTCTGGCTCACTTCTAAATTTGTTACAACTGTTATTTCTGATCATTATAACCCAAAGGGATAATTTTATTCTAAAAAAAATGTAACAGTAATATTGGTACCAGGATTCCTTTAACTGAACTTCAAAAATAACGTACTAATCTAGTTTTTAAGATTAAGAGAATGTGTACCTTATTCATACTACTTATTTTTTTAAACTTCATTCATCCTTTGATTCACAACATTTATTTTGGGACTATTATGCAGCAGCCATTGCAAAAATAAAATATTCATATAAATTAACAAACTATCAAAACTTCTAAACAAATTCATTTAGTACAGATAAACTAAATGTTCCTCAAATACTGAGAGTAATCATCATTCTGCACTCCTGTCGGCAGGTGAGTGGAGGAAGTTATGCAGATGGTAAGGATCCCAGGACTGCTATCTGTGGCTCCCACATGGCACAACAGGCTGGGTGCACAACCCAAGAACATCCTACAGGTAGAAATCACCAGCTGCAGCAGCACTTGTTCTTGACTCACTGACCTGACTGAACTTCAGCTTCTCCTTGACACAGAGGATGAGGTTCTAGAGGGAGCAAATATAGTCCACAGGCTCTGGATGGGGCTGCACTAGCCTCTAATTACAGACAACAGACATGCCTCATTTAATGATCAATTCCTCTGCCCAACCTGTTAACTGAATTGGTTGCTAATAAGGAATTGTATTATAGTATGTACACCACAATATTCAGAACAAAGAAATGGTGAAAGGAAACTCCAAATCGATGACTTTGCTTTTATTTACGTAACTTTTATACACAGTATTGTGATGTGTAACATAAAACTATAGTACTGCTCTATGTAGCACAATCAGCAAAAATTACAGTACTGTATAAATAAAGTATACTGTGCGAAAAGACGTTGAGGCTTTATAAACAAGATGTACAGAACTGACCAACAAAAAAAAGATGGGTCCTAAGTCCAAGCAGTGGTTCTTAAATTCCAATAGCATACCTCGGTCCTAATTCTGAATGGTTGTTAAACAGGTTATGTTCTTAAACAAGGAAGATTTGTACACAGGCCAGTTAGGGGTGGGGAAGATTCAATTCCTCCTAGTGAACCTGCCTCACAAGGCAGCGAGCATTTGTAGGTGGTCTGCAGCACCACCTGAATATTCTGCAGGGACTCTCCCAGCGGAAGAAGATGGGACGGCAGTATTCTTTCTGCCCCACAAAAATCCGCCTAATATGGGCCAAGTCAGGTAGGGAGTTCCACAAGCTGGGTGGAATATGTTACTTAGGTTTTACAAATTTCTGTCTGCTGTTTTACCAACATTAAGAGACTTTAATTATCTTAAGATACTTTCCATTCCTGACCCCATGTATTAAAGTATCCACATATCTTACATATTAACAGTTTAAAGACTTTAAATTGACAGCTTAATCTCTGAATATAATTTTGATTTAAAAGTCAGAATTCTCTGAAAAGATTTTCACTTTTTAGACAAATTTTTAAATAACGACAAAGAAATTGGGGGCAGAAGGAGGGTAGAGGATTTAAGCAGGTTTCTTTTTTTGAGACAGAGTCTTGCCATGTAGTTCAGACTGGTCTTGAACTCACTACATAGCCCAGGCTGGTCTCGAACTCACAGCAATCCCCTGCCTTAGCCTCCCAAGTGCTGGGATTACAGGTGTGTGCCATGCCTGGCTTTCAAGTAGGTTTCTTTAGGAAACCTTCCAGGGCATATGTCGCTGTCACTTCAGTAAAGCACATGGTACAGTTCTGATGTCCATTCAGTCAAGTGGTTGTTTCACTAAAGATCTGTGAAGCAAGGTCAATCAGTAGGCAGGAAAAGCTATGATTAAAGTGATGACATTTGCCATTTTCATCTTCAATCTTTCTACTCTTCCAGGATTGTCTCTTCTGTTACATGCTCTTTTTCCTAGGTTATTCCATATATTCTTATGGCTTTAAATATCATACTGATGACTCCCAAATCAGTACTTCCACCCGAGAGCTCTCCACGGAATTCTCTATTAATACATTGACTAGTATTTGCTTCCTTCATGAATTGCCTCAATTTACAACTATTTTAATTATGTGTATGGTTACATTTTTACTATCTGACTTCTGCACATTGCAGACCACCATCATCTGGATTAGACTCTTAGACTGCATGAATTTAGAGATGCTGTAACTTCTTTGTCATAGTACCTCCAGTAATTAGCCAAGATCAGGAGGCAGTCAAATAACTCAAATATATATTAAGAGAATGAACAAAGAACATTAAATGAATTGAAGGTTGAGTTTAATAAATATGAAAACTTACATGTCTGCCTAACTTAATGTCTGTTAATAAGACACTATTTCAATTCTGACCAAGTTGATTATATGAGAATTCTCTACCCAAAATTTCTTAAGTTCCGAAGGAGTATTTTTCAACAAACAAAACAGAAATCAATAAGCAGCTACAAAGTTACCTCCATGGGTTTTAACTGAGCATTTACATTAAAACAAGGAACTTCCTGGTACCAATTCCAGGATAAATTTCGCTCAACAACCACCTCAAGATTTAATGGCAGTAGTAGATCCAGTACTTCTTGGTATTCACCATTAATAAATTGAGACCTGTAAGTAGAAATAAAATTGTTTTGCACTGTTTTATACACATTCAGATAAGAAAAAAGGAAGATAAATTTATCATATTATATAAAATAGTAGAAATCAATGATTTTGTGTTTGCATGAAAAGAAAAATCAACATTTCAGGTTTTTATATACCAAAGTAAGATGTTTCATCCACTCAAAACCAAGATCTATGCTAAAATGTCCCTTGTTTTTTTAAAAATAGGATTTAACAATATGACGAAAAATGCCAAAAAATATACAAGTTGATTACAAAATCCCTAGAATAAGAATTCTATCTAGTCAGTAAAGAAACATCATACCATAAAACACCTTACCATAAAAACATTTTAATTTGGTGATTCAGATATGTACACCACATATCCCCTTCATAAAAAACAAAGTTATATCTTAAGAAATGTCTCTTAAAAGCAGAAAGGCAACAGGGGAAAAAGAGGGGAAAGGGAAAATATGGAAAATGATGAATGAACCTGCTGTAAATAGGGAGGGAGGGTGCAGAGGGGAGAGGGGGAGAGGGGGGAGAACCAAGATACATCATGTATAGGTACAGAATTAATGTAATGAATGTGACCATTGTATGTAGAATGTACCAATACATGTTCTTG